>JBANCZ010000369.1:0-39146 GCA_037040025.1 Sphaerogastrella javana
AGCAAAAGTAGCAGGAAAAGGAGTTGCCTTGTTCTTCTTTGACACGAATATTCTTGAACAAAACAGGTAGAATAAAGTTAAGAGCAACCATTATATATATATATATATATATATATATATATATATGTATACACACACACACACACACCCTCATACACAATTAAAAGTAGCTTGTTTTTTATATATGCAATTTATATACACTTACGCATTATTGAAATTTCATTCGGATTCTTCTCTACATACAACAATTTGGCTTAATTGATACCATAAACAGAAATGTTCATTTTATTCGAATTTCCACAGTCAGAATAAAAATCGTAGGAAATTCGTAACAAATTCAAAATAAATTTTAAATTATTTATTATAATGTTAAAAATGTGTACATATTTTTCAAAAATTTTATAGAACTATTTTTTTTATAGTTTTTGTTATGTATTGAAAAATACTAACAAAATATTTTTTTTATTGTTCAATACCAAAGGCTTATACCTTTTATCAACGTAGAGCATCTACTGAAGCAATTAAGAAAAGAAACTGTTTGGGTTAGCTTGAAAGTTCCCTTCTCTCTCTCTCTCTCTCTCTCTCTCTCTCTCTCTATCACTTTCATTCTCTCTATTTCTCTCTCTCTCACTCCCTTTAGAGCTGCAGCGCTTGTCGTCATCTAGACATTAGAGTAGCTTCATTGTCCTCGGTTGTTGCTGTTGCACGAGAGTGAGTGTGTGTGTGTATGATTGAATATTTATATGTATGTGTGTATATTTGTATATATATATATATATATATATATATATATGTATGTGTTTCCATGTGTGTGTTTGTGTAAAGTTTGTAAGCAGATAAAGTCATTTGCTTTGATATCTCTTACTAATTATTGCCAAAGCGGTGTCTAAGCCAGTTTTCTACAGCAGTAGCAGTATCAACAACAACAACATCTTGCAACAGCAGCAACATTAACAGCAGCAACAACAGCAGCAGCGGCAACTTCTACGACAACAACAAGCATAATAAATGACAACAATTCAAGCTAAATGTTGCTGCTACAATCCTTTTTTTGAAGGCACACACAAAGTGAAGCAGACCACATCCTTGTTACACACACACACACATACACACACACACACACGTACAGTAAGATACCTATACAGGCATAGAGCGGAGTGAGTATGCTGTGCGGGATGGGGAGGGGGTTTAAAGGCATCTGAGAGAAGACATTAACAGCATATTATCCCTGGCAATGGCATACAACAAACAAAATTCAACGAAGCGTGGCGCCGACAAACGCCTCAGCCAAAAGCTGACTGGGCGTGGCAGAGTGGTTTTTTTTTTGGCATTATTGTTGTTTCTAGCTAAAGCTATAGCTATTTGCTGCTGCCACTTCTTTATCATCATCATCTGCTGCTGCTGCTGCCAACAACAACAACAACAGAGTGAAAAATATGATGAAATTAATTTTTGTGTTTACATTTAAGCGTATTTCTTTACCCTTTTTTTTTTGCTGTTGTTACTTTTGTTGTTGTTGTTGTTTGTGAAAGGTTGAGCAACTCAAATGTTTTGAGATTAAATTAAAGCTGCTGAAATGTTGTCATTTATAATTTACACAATTGCCGCTAATCAAATTTCCCAGCCCTGACAGCGTACTGCCAAAAAAATATATATACCATCTCCTATATACCCATACAGTGTTCCTATTTCAAATATTTTTCTAAGCTTCTTTCACTCTCTCTTTCTCTCTCTCTCTCTGTCGCACTTTTTAGACCATTTAATATGCCATAAAATTTCAATGCTGCTCTGCTCTTCTGTTACTCTGGTGTTTGGCATAAGGCGATAAAATACTATAGACTAACCCCAAGTAGAGTGTGGCAGAGTTTGCTCTGGTTTTGGCCTTGGTTCTGGTCTGGGACAGCACAACCAGGGTGTTAGGCAGTCATTGTAACGAATCTATTAAGTGGAAATTTATTAAAGTAACAGACATCAGTTAAAACAGCGCTGCAGTCGAGTGCGCTTGTTAAACAAATGAGAAGACAATATATTTTAAAAGTACTTTATAATATATATGACAGTATGGTATATCGTATATCTCAAGCTTTGTCTGTTCAAACAATTTCATATTTCTTTGCTACTTTGACAACCGTTACATCTTTCTCAATTCGCTTTTTTTTACATGGTATCAAAAGTCAAATTGAGAAATCAAATGTTGTTTGTGGTATAAAAAATATTGTTCGAACAGTCGGAACGGTATGCGATATAGAAACCCACGAGACTACCTCCTCAATATAAATTGGCAAAGTAATAGAGTATCTAATAGAAAGATAAGAGACAGAAAAGCAGATTGTTTTATACTATTCATATAATGCTGATGAAGAACAAAATAGAAGGGCCTATAATCTTTCCATCTTCTATCTTTCAAGTCCCTTTAAAACAGTTGAACAATCTTCATATCTAAGCACACCCTTTCCTTTTTTTAACACCGGGTCTAAAAATACACGCAAACAAATTTTTTATATGATATATACGATATAAAAAAACAGAATAAAAATGCCCAATAATAATAATAATAAGAGGAAGCAGCAGCACAGGCACTCAGCCTGTTCCGGCCGGGATTCGCTTTTGGTCTGGCGTTGATATTTTTATTGCTACGGTGGCTTAGGACGACAGCTTTTCCAAGCACTTTTTTCCCAATTTCCATTCAACGAGTCACACACACACGCACACACATAGACACACACTTAGCCATAGACATAGTTAGACATTTTGCACAGCATTTGGCTGAGCATGTGGATTTGGTTTCTGGTAGAGTTGATTTTATTTTTAGGGCCCTTTTTTCCATTGCCATCCAGTGTATTGACGATTTAGCAGCTCTGTGCTCTGTGTGGTCTCGCAAGTCTGGTAACTTTGGCGTATGCGTAATTTTTTATGCCATTTATTGTTAATAGGCTTGTGCATATTTTGTGGATATCGCATACTTAGGATTTACTTTCATACGACCTAGTATATAACTTTATTTTCTAGTGATTTGTTTAGTGGATTTGCATCGAAATAGTCTATAAATAGGCTGAATATCTGAGAATATGGTGACTATTTGTATTTATAGAATATATAAAAACGTCATATTAAATAGCTGTATCAAAACTTAAAGCTCTGTGATTTCCGTAACTGAAATCTTTTGAGTTTTGATAAAAATTGAATAATTAAAGCGGTAAATATCAGGCCGTAAACTCTCATGCATTATATAACAACTTATCAACTGTCATCATTTTCATTACACTAATAACATTCTGTCTGGCATTCATCAGACAATCTAATCAAGCTAATTTCCGTGGGACATATAAAGCACCTATACCACACTTCACATATGCTCATACATACATATATGTATGAATGTGTATGGATATGTGTATATGTCTGGAGAGTTGAGAAAGCACAGCAAATTTCGTTTGCTCATACGTGTATATTAGCCATTAGTGCCCGGGGGATACCAAGCTTTTTCGAGGGGCCGGGGCAGTCACGCTCACTTCCCACTCAGAACTTAAAATTAAGCAATTTCCTTTGAGGGCTCCACACGAAACTTGGCATTTTTCACAAATCAATAACAAAAAAAATCTTGAAATTTGACAAAAAAAAAACCAATTGGGGGAAAAATACTTGAAATGAATGAGAAATAGAGAATGAGTCGAAAGACGGAAGAGGGGAAATGAAGCTAATAATTACTAAATGTCAATTAGTGCAATCGAATTGAATTTCATTGATTTTTTAACAGAATTCTATACCCAATTTTTTAAATTTTTATTATAAATTTAGTAGATTTTTAAATATTTTAAATGCTTATACCACTCTTAGATCAATTATATATATTTATGCTTATACGCTAAAACCTTTAAGGAGACCTTGATGTAATTATTGCTTGTAGCGATTTTGATATTATAATTATATATATTGGATCGCGAAAGCCACTGAGAGGATATCATGCAGCCGTGGAGGTAATTTGCCAGCTCAGGCAGATGCAGGCACATGCAAAGCGGGGTAATCGGACAGACACAGAGAATAAGTGAGGTAATCAGAGTAAGAGAACGAGAGAAAGAGAGAGAGAGAGAGAGAGAGGGAGAGGATGAGAGAGAGAGAGAGAGAGAGATAGAGAGTGAATGGGTGAGCGGTTTAGCGAGAGGACGAGTAAGAGCTCGAGGCTGCGGTGTAAGTGAGAAAGAGACAATTAAAAATCCATTAATATGAGTAGCGGCAGTCCATGTAAAGCTACTTATGCTTATGCCACACCCACTCCAACCATACACCCAGTGCGTACTGTAACAGTACGAATGAAGATTTACATTACATTATACTCGCATTTAAATAAATTTCTGCAAAATTAAAACGTAATGCATAAAAGAGGAGAATGGTCTCAACTTTATAGCCATTGTGTGTACGTATGTGTGTGTGTGAGTGTGTTGTGTGTGCGAATAAGTGTGTGTTTGCTTGCATGTATGAGTGCATTGTTGATGCATTGGGCCCAGACCCGGGCCCAGAAAAGTACAAAATTATTTATGTGTCGCACATTTAACTTGTACATTGCAAAATATATTTTGCATTTACAGAATGCACTTCCATCATTATCCAGAGACAGAGACAGGGACAAGGACAGGGGCAGAGGCAATGAAAGGAACGGAGACTGTCGGTAAGGGGAAAAACTCAGAAAGAGCAAGAGACTGGCATCTGCTGGCCGGATGCTGGTATACACAGGACACAAGGCTTGTGCATTGTTTTTGCCTCCGGTCTGGCACTGCCACTGCCAGTGGTTCTGATTCGGATTCGGATTCTGGATATGGTGCTACTGCTCCTGCTCCTGGTACTGAGGCCTCTGGCAGCGGGTGCCTGGTGTTTGCTGCCTGGTGTTTGGAACTTGGAGCTTGATGTTGGGGGGTTCTCCGCGTCCGTGTGGATTAAAATGCATGGGTTCATGAAGTGGTCATCTGTCATCTTTGCGGTAGGAAGAACTTCGCATGTTGACATTGTCGCAACAGTTTATACTTGCATACACTCACACAGTGCCACGCCCATTCTAGGGCTCACTACCCAACATTGGCACCCACTCAGAGGCAGCTTGATATTTCCATTTTTTGTACCATTTTCTCTCTTTCTCTCGCTCTGTCATCCTCTTTGCCTCTCTGTCTATGTTGCATGCAATCTTACGCAGTTGAAAGCCGAGCTGAGAGTTTCTGTTGTACACTTCCTACCGCCCGTCTGCGTCTAGAAGCCGGATGAAATATGGCTTAAAAGTCAGTTGACACGAGTTGGTCATTTCCCGATGCCTTCCAGCCAAAATTGTGCACTGGTGCGAGATAATAAAACATTTATGCAGATAGCCAGGCCAGCAACATCATTGAAATTAAGTAAAATACGTATACGCAGTGTATGTCAATGGTAAACATAGACAGACAGCTCCAATAAGAGACAGCCAACGCGAGAGATAGGGTATACAAGTGAGGGAAACAACTTTGCTGCTCTTTTGATGAGCAAATGTCTTTAGATGTCATTAAAATTAATTGCACTGACATTGATAGACAGCGGCGTGAGCTGACAAAAGGTCGTCGGTGAGATGAACTCAATTCCAATACATTTTTTGTAATTGACTTAAGTAGTTTAAAGCTTTAGCTTGTGTAGAGGAATTAAAGGTTTCAAACTGTATTTAAGTAGGAATACAGAAATTAAAATCAAATAAAATAATAATGTAAAATAAAATTTATGTAAATTCGTTTCGAAAGGGTTCAAGAGTCCTTTACAAGTTTTATTTAATATGTTCATTTAAACAATCTAAGTAGAACATTTTGTGCATTTCTAAACAAAGGGTTTTCACACTTTTCAAACAGCTTGAGTGGTTTTATAATATTTATTAAAAAATTTTTCACATTTTTTAACATTAGCAACTATAAATTACAGCTCAGTGCATGCTAAGGCAATTATTCTTGTTAAGTTTTGTGCATTTTGTTGGAAGGGCGATGAAGACTGCAGTTGCAGAGCTCAGCTGCAAATGGAATTGTGCAGAGTGTATACACTTACAGAGAGCGAAGGAGGGAGTGTGAGAAAGAGAGGGATTGGGAGAGAGAAAGGGGGAGTTAGAGAAATGTTGTATTACGTTCTGACATGCAACATGAATATTCACTTTGCACTTTGCGGGCACGGATTTGGAATACAGGTGTTTTGCTAGTGCGCCCAGCAGCTATCCTTTTGGTCCTGCAGCTTTAGATGTTATTGTTGTTGTTGTTGGTGTTGCTGTTGTTGATGTCGTTGTTGTCAGTGTTGCAATTGTTGCCCTTAACCAAAATTTGCATCTTAATCTCTAGCGTCAGCGGCTATGTTGACATGCAACAGCCACAGCCATAGCCACAGCTACAGTCATAGTTGCAACGTTGTTGACCTGCAGCTGGAGTTGGAGTTGGAGTCGGAGCTAGAGCTGGAGGTGCAACAGCAAATTGTCTGCTTACGCATGAAGGCAGTACAAGGAATCACAGGGCAGCTGTAAGGACACTGACCGTACTGAGCTGCCTGATTGTTGTTTAGTTTTGCAATTTAAATCGCATTTGCAAATGCATTGCTCCAGGTGAGCGACAGAGCGGCGCAGAGGCCGCATGGAAGGACATCAAGTTGACATATGTACTCTGGTGCTGCCAGTCTACTGGCTGAATATGCTGTACCTGCTGCAGGATAACACATAATTGGACGCTCCTATAGTTCGTCTTGGCTTGTTCCCTGTTATTGTTCAGGCTTTGCTTCACTTTAGCTCTTTAAGTCGATATGTTTATCTGTCTGCGTGCCTGGCAGCTACTTATCGTCTAGGCTTAGGTCTGGCCCAAAGGACAACAGATAAAGCCACCAAAATGTCCTTAATGCTGTCCCTCTGTCCGTCTCCATCTATTCCACACTCTCTGTCTACGAGGCCAAGTGGTTCTATTTTTTATGCCCAAAAACAAATGGAATGAAATGTAGATGCATATCCTTTTTGGCCAAAAACCATGTATCATTGTGTGTGTGCGTGTATCCATCCGTGTCTGTGTGTGCGTGTGTGAATGTAAATTGTATAAATGTGTGCATAAATTTGCGTTGGCCAAATTTGAAATTCCGATTTTCGACCAGATTGGTAAACAATTTATGTAAACAACAACAAGCAAGAACTGAAACTGAAATCTGTTTCAGATATCTCGCAGCTGCCGTTTCAAGTGTCCTTTGGCTTTTGTTGGTATCTGCCCCTCTCTCGCTCTCTCTCTCTCTCTCTCCCGCTCCCACACTCGCTCATGTTGTGCCCTTCGCACACTCTTTGTACGCTGTGGCAACATGTAATTGCGTAACCCTTTAGTTAATAGCACCCTTGAGTACTTCAACATTGTTCTGGTTGTTCTGTACTGTTTGCTCCTTGTTGTCCTTATTGTCCCTGTTATCCCTGTTGTTCCTGTAGTCCCTGTAGTCCCTTTGCTTATGGTTATGACTCTATGGCATGGCAAACGGCATCACTTTTAGCCTTATCTTAAGTATTTTACTTATGTTCTGATACCCGTCTGACTGTTCGTCTCCCACTCTCTCTGTCTATCTGTCCTATCCCTCTCCTTTTCTCTCTCTCTCTCTCTCTCTCTTTCTGTGTGTGTTGGTCTGCCTATCGCCAATTGTATACTCTGGAGAGTTTTCTGCCTATTTTCAATGTTTGCATTTACACATTTTCCATTTTCTATGCCATTTACAAGTTGTGCTTGTGCGTATCAGCAGTTCGTGTTTCTATATATGTGATAGTTCTACTATTTTCTTTTCCCTTTCCTTTCTCCCATTTGCCTTTGCTTTGCTTTATCTACCTCTTTCGCTTTCTCTGTGATCAAATTCGCTCTACACCAACCATGAAATAGTTATTCGAGCTGAGTGTGCCAAACTGATTCTATTATTGTTATTATCTATTCGAGCATACACTGCACAAGTAAGGGTATTTCAACTCCATATAGTCAGACAAATAAAATCTAAAGATAAATTACGAACCTACATGGAATTAACATATTCTATGGATATAAGTTAAAAGTGATTTTTCTTTTAGTCGGTAAGCTAATTGATTGCTTAAGTATAACTATATATTTTTATATTTTCTCGTTACACTTTTTTCATAATTATATTTTATTATCAACTACAGGGTATTCACACTTCGAGCATGCTTAATATTTAAGATTTTTGTGCTTCTCATGTGGCTGCAAAAATTCACCACAATTTCTTCAATAAATCTACGCTCTATTAACTTTTTTCTGGCGTTCTGAAACTATGCAATAAGTTGTGAAGTGAAATTGTATAGAAAGCGCTTTAAGCAACACACACATATATACATACATGTATGATTGTATATATATACAAGTACAGTTTACTGGCATATTATGTTTGTTTTGTTTTGTTTTATTTTTGTTTTTCGAGCAGTCTCTGAAGGCTCTGGGGGAGCGCAGAGCCCAGAGCAGAGGTCCAGTTTGTTGGTAGCTCTATGCTCGTTTAGTTAGTTGTTGTTAGTTTGTGCTCGACTGGTTGAAGGGGTGTTGGGTGTTGGGTGTTTGGTTGTTGGGTATATTGGGTTTACGTAGTCGACAATTTGCCATTAATTGAAAACAGATTTGTCGCTGAGATTGCATTGTCGACAGCCATCCGATTTCCGTACAAATTAATTATAGCCTGCCATTGACAGGACGAGATCGAAAGGCCAACTCTCAATCCAGATACACCAGATTACACTTTTCAGATTTCCGTGCTGCCGAGAAGCTGCAAAACCCTTCTTCACTACATAGACTGTTTAATTGAATTTTTTACGCTGCAGCCATGAAATGAAAGAGAAAACTACAGAGCGAAAGTGAAGCAGAGCTAATCTCAGCTCAAACTCTGCTCCAAAAATCGAGCGAAAAAAGAAAACACAACAACATAATAATTTCTATGGCATTAACAGTGTTGTACATATTTACGACTAGAGCGGAAACGGATATGCCAGCTACGGAAATGCGACTGTGTGTATGCGTGGTGTGTATTGAGTGTGCTGGCTAAAGTGGCAAAGGTGAAAGTAGGAGAAAGCGTGACACGTTAATTGAGCAGAAATTCTGCATTGGCACGTGTTGAGCTGCTGTATCCTGTCCATATTCCATACAACAACATATTTATATATACGCTATATATACGTATATTGGTACAATCTGAGCATATGTTTGACATTATGCAATTACAATTAAAGCAAACAATTACGGCTACAATAATCTGAATTTTTATTGTTATGGTGCGCTAATATTTACACACAATTAAACTTTGAACAATTAACTATTTTTATAGCCTACGGCTCTATAAATAAGCATTTTTCACATTCATTGAATTCATTACGCATAATTATATAGTGTATGATAGTGCCATAAATATACACTTATCATTGTAAAAATATATATATATTATATATACGAACTGTCTGGATGTCTATCTGAAGTTCCGCTATCTATACTAATGTCAACTTCATGATGATATATTTGCCATAGCCATAGCCATAGCCATAGCCATAGCCATAGTCATATCCAGTATACAGTGAGGTTCTCTCTTTGCATAGAGTTAAAGATATTAGTTTGTGTGTGTTTTTAGTGTTATGCAAATAGAATTATCGTTTTGCTATGGCTGACTAGGCAGCTTGATGGATGGATTGAATGTTGGATGGATGGATGGATGCATGGATGTGTGGATGAACGGATGGTTAGTTCTATGTATCGCTCGACACACTGATTTATTTGTCCAAATTTTAGAGAGTGTGAGTGATTGTGAGGGTGAGAGAGAGAGGCCTCTCCTTCGAGGCCAAAATTAAATTGTTTGTTTGACTGCTTTCTCCATGTTTATTTAAGTGTGATAGGTGTGTGTGTTGGGTTTGAGTATTGGTATTTTGTGTGTGATTTTAATTAAAAATTGATTTAGCAAAATTTGCATAAATTATACATAACTCTACGGTAAGCCAGCGAATAGTGCACAAAGCCATTTTGCATTTGTATCAGCGTCAATAAATTAGAAAAGATTAAATGAAAAACAACCAAATAATGCCGTAGAACTCAAATGTCTTACTAGCTAATACCCTGCAAACACAACAGACTGTAAATACATTCAATACTTGTATCTTGTGTTGATCATGCTCTATGTTCATCCAAATATCCGGGGTATAATAATATAAATAATTGCGGGTGCGTAGGAAAAACAAGGTACTTGTAGAGTGAAAAGCCATTTCATTTTCATAGCAATTGCCATCGCATTGCATTTGCAATTGAAATTCCAATTACGATTGCAATTGCAATTGCTTTAATTCAATATTTATCATTATACTATATATATATAAATTTCAAAATGCATTTACAAAGTGCATTAATGTGTGGTTAGCAATCTAGTTAGAGTTTAAATCAACCTAAATTTAATTTAATACATATTTTATTAAACAGTCGATGCGTTGCTTTGCGCCATTGCATAATTGAATATCATTTAACTTGGGGCCCCCTGTATCCATTCAACAGACCGAATACTTTGTACAAAAATATGCAAAAGTTACCATTGAATTGGATGAAATATGAAACGAGGCTTGGGCTTGGGAGTGAGTGGGAAAAATTTCAAGCAGAGTTCGTATCTCTCTCTCTCTCTCTCTCTCTCTCACTCGGACTCTTTCTTTCTCTTTCTAGCTTGCTGTGTGCAACAATTTATTGCGGCACCGTGAAATATGGCAAAAGTTTTCAAATGAAGTCAGTCGGAGGGCCAACACAGAAAACCAACAGCATAAACAAATGAATGAGCAAGTGAATGAATGAATGAATGTGAGTTGATGTGCATGTGTATGGTGTGTGTGTGTTGAGTGCGCCAACGAATGAATAAGTGAACAATTGAGAACTTGTTGTCAGCATGACGAAGTTTTAATACGCTTGTACATCTCTCTTTTCAAGATTAATTGAATTCACACTTGAAGGAATACGCTCTGTGAGTGTTAACATAAGACAAAGTGCCACTCGAAATGTTAAAATGTTCAAATATGAGTACTTGCCATATACAACATAATTCTTTATGAATGAGAGCATATGAATATGCATAATTTTTAATATATTATTCAATAATTTCTTATGTTCTTTGTAGATCATCAAGAGTGCAAATAGAAAACTTTTCGGGCCTTAAAAATCAACGCTAATTTCTTTACCATTTCCATCTACATGTTTTCTTGTTTTCTTCATATTAATATAAATATTTATTTTTATATCTCTAGATATGGAATTTTCCCAAAAACACATAAACTGTAGCCTACACTGGGTGCATGAAATTTTCCAATAAAGTAATATAACTTATGCTAATGGCATAATGAGCTGACCGCCAATACTTCTAGGTCTACCCTGTGTTTGCTTTTATCACTTTTGCTTCTATTTTTTTTTCTCTTTCGGTTTTTATCTGAAGTTTTTTGTGCAGTTTTTGTCAGACTGATTCAATTTGCTCCCTTTTGACGCCTTCCAATTAAGCCATTTGGTCTGCAGCCCTGCAGCCTCTTTCGTCCTGAGCCCCGAGATCCGAGACCAGAGACCCGAGCCCATTTTCCAATTTCCATTTCGGCATTCGGCATTTTCCTTTGCCTTTTCCCCATTTGCATTTCATTAAATGTCTGCTTTTCGCTCGTTTATATTTTTACATTTCATTTCATATGAAATTTGTTCTCTTATTCGATTTTTTTCGTTTTCGATTTTTTTTCTCTCAATTTCATTTGCTCTGTGCAAATATTTATCGACACTTTTCCATGTTGTTTATGAGACACTGTTGTTGTATTTGTATTTCTTGTTGTTGTTGTTGTTGTTGTGTTCTTGTGAGTTTTCTTTTTGTTATTATTGCATATTTCAATTGATGGCAATATTTGTATGAAGCAACAGCTATAGCACCTGTGGCTATTTGTGAGCCAAACACGAAAAAATCTCACACCTCTCTCTGCCCTGAACACTCCAGCTCTCTATCTCTCTCTTTGGATCAAGCTCTAGCTGCTACTCTAGCTCTAGCTCAGAGCTGTGTCTCTTTCGCTCACAGGGAAATGGACTGTGTTAGTTTTCAGTTAAACAAACTTTACGCTCATCGATGCCAAAACCAATTTAAAATCAAATTTTCTTCAATGCAAAAAGCAGCAGCAGCAGGAAAAACTCTCTCGACTTTCGCTCTGAAGTGCAAATTAAATAAAATCGCAAAATGGTAAGAGGCAGCATGAATGCAAGAAATATACATATATAGGGACAAAGAGAGAGAGAGAGAAAGAGGAATAGAGGGAGAAAGAGAAAGAGAGATAGAGGAAGGAAGAGAAATAGAGAGCTGGGTCATAGGAAAAATGCTCCATCGTGGGTCTAAGACCTCAATTCAACAGGATCAGCTCCTTTGCTCAAAAGCCGTTGTTACTCTTGTTGTTGTTGTTGTAACACTTATTATTATTGTAGCTACTGTTGTTGTTATTGTTGTTGTTGATGTTGTTATTGTTGTTGTTGGCACTGGCGCTGATTGTCTGTGATTGATTTTAATCGCCTCAAGTGATTTCACTAAACGATTCAACTTTGAAATTGGTTACTTTGCATTGTGTCTCGCTGTCAACGAGAGAGAGAAAGCGAAAACGAAAGAGAGAGGCAGAAGGAGAGAGAGAGAGAGACAGAGAGAAACAAGGAGACAAATCAAGCATGCATATTATTGCTCTATGTATGTTGCTTCACTTTTGGTGCTGACTGTTGCGCTTCCGGGGCATTTGTTCATTCGGAATGGGCAACATTTGCTCTGGCTGCCCTCAATGCATTTGCTTACGATTATACAGATTCTGTTGTTGTTGTTTTTGTTGTTGTTGTTGTTGTTGTTATTGTTGCAACTTCTATTGTTGCTGTATAAATATATACATACAGTACATACATATATTATGCATACACTTCAAATTGACATTCCACTGCCAAAGGCCAACTTCACACTGTACTACAAATCATCGTAGACTAAATTTATAATGCGGCCTAATGCTGAATGTACTGTACGTCTAGAGAATATACTTTTATACTGAAAATTAAAATACTGTTTAAGAGTCATGTCAAACTAAATCAAGATGTTGTACTCAGTTCGACTTTTATAGCATTCAAATTTAAAAGTCCAATTGATTTTTCTCTCTTGATTTCATTTGTATGCAAATAACAACTTTGTAGTATAGTGTAGTGTATGTACTTCTTCCCAGGGGCATTGTTATGCTCTCAAGATATTTTAAACAAAAACATTGCAAGAGTAAAGAATACTATTTAATAAATATTATATTAGCTTCCCTTTTTTGTTATATTTCTATTAAATAAACTTACATTTTAAACACAATTCAATCAAACTTTTGTCGATTTTTTACTACTTTATAATTGATTTAACCTATGTAAACAAAGTTGTTATATATATTTTACTTGTATATATAAATATATATAAATTTGTATTGTTTATGTAAAATTTCAAAGCAATAGATTTGCTTAAGTTCCCTAGCACAATTTCGACTATAAACTCGACTTTGTGTTGCAAAAGACGAGCAGAGCTTAAGCTGCAGTTGCAGCTGCAGTTGTGGTTCGTGGCAGATGCAGCTATCCTGCTACCTCGCACCACACACCACCCACATCCCGCTATAATTTTTTTGAGGCAATTACAAAGAGCAAAAAGTTAAGCGCTGAATGTCAAGCCAGGTGAGTGAATGGGCAGTGGGTGCAACGAGGATCTGGTCAGGATTCAGCTGCTATGGAGTTGCCCGTTGCCAGTTGCCACTTTAATGAAAACTTTTGCAGCGGCGCTTAGCGGTTTGGCAGCTTCAACGGCTTGTGGCACTTGCTACACGGTGCACAGCAGCAGCAGCGGCAGCAACTAGTCGTGGGTAATCAGCCATGTTATGGCAGTTTTGGCAGTTCCGAGTGCATCCTACGTCGTGTGTCCTGCGTCCGCCTTGTGTCCTCAGTCGTCTGTCCCCAATCTGTCGTCGTTGGCCCTGTACGGCGGTTATGGTTACGATTACGGTTACGGTTGCTATGAGGATTACGGCCTTGTGTTGCACTTGAAATAGTTGTTGTTGCTATGCCTCCATTCCACTCCACTCTTCATGTTGCAGTTGCAGTTGTGGATGTTGTTGCAGTTGTTGCAGTTGTTTGACAGCAACAGGATAATCTGCTTGGTGGCTGCATCCGTAGTCTCATCAGGAATCGCCTTTGTTGCCGTTTCGCTATCTCTCTCATATATGTGTATATGTGTGTCCAATAGGATTTGTTAGATTGTGTATATATGTGTGTGTGTGTGTGTGTATTGGTATTGCCAACATTCACTGTATTTGTACTTTCATTTTCATTAGCAGTTTTCCTTTTTGGTTTTGTTTCGCATTTACCACTACACTGTCTATCTATCACTCTCTCTTGCTCTATGTCTTTCTCTTTCTCTCTCTAAAAATACATCAAAACTTTGTGCTTATTTTTTACCTCTTGTTGTCTTTTGATGTTGTTTTTGTTGCTATTGCTATTATTGTGCTCTCTGCTTTATCGGTCTGCTTTGAGGGTTGCCAAATGTTGCTGCAGCTTTTAGTGGCTTTATTTATTTTTGCTTTGGATGCTGTGCCAACATTTGGAATCGCTTCTATAATGGTTTTATATCTGGTCATAGCTTTAATTAATCAAAAACCAAAAATATCTCCTTAACAATGTTTGTCCCTAATTAGATAATTTTTATGCATTTATATAAGACTTATTAGAAGAAATATTTGTTTTCTATATTTTCGATTAATTATTCTAATTATTGTTTGTATTGAAAAAATTTTTTAAGTACAATATCGAAGTTATTATATTATTAGGAATATACTAGAATATAACTAAAATACTAGTACTTTTACAGTCTTTACTGCTCCATAATTTGACTTAAAATTTTCAATTCTAAATACATTTTTTACATAAGGATCTATAAAATTTCTTAAATAGTAATACTTGTAGTAATGTTGAGGTTTTTTAAGCAAACATTTACTTTAATCATAAAAATATATACTTAAAATTATACGCCATAAAACTGAAATAACTGAATACATTGTAGATATAGTATGAGCTCGAAGAGGGGAGAGCTTCAGGGTTAGCCAAAAAGTGTCGGAGCTCGTTTCATTTCCGGCTGTGCTCAGAGCACAGTGCACATTATCCTTGACACTTTTAGAAGCCATTTGCACTTTGCCTTAACTATATACACATATATATACCATTTATACATAGATATATATTTTATATACGTTGTATTTTTTGTGCTTTGCTTTTGTTTTAGTGAATTATCAGTGCGCTCATTATGCGCGCTGTAGGGGGGCGTCGTTGGCTTGCTGTGTACAGTGGGCGTGTCAGTGACAGTGGCAATGGTATTACTTCTGCAGTTGAGCGTCCTTAAAAACACCAAGGCAGTCAAAGTGTCCCGGGGATTATATGACATTGATGCTTTTCGACTTGTTGATGAAAACTTGTTGAGCACCGAGAGATTCGTTTTACTGCTTCAGCATAGATTTAAGGAATTAGCTTTTATAGCTGCCCAGTAAAAAATAGAGTTAGACATAGAGCTGATATGTTAGCTAAAAAAAATAAAAATGAAAATAAAGTAAACTAATCAATAAAAAAGCCTTTTACGCTGCCATATAGCAAAAGTTGTTGCTTTTCATCCAGCAAGCGAAAAACTATTTTTCAATTTTTGCACAGTCAAAAGTTTTTACTTCACTACCCTCACAAAAGGTTTGCACTTTTTGTAATGAAATAAGTTACACGAAATTTTCGATAAATGTATACTAAATAAAAAATATGTGTTAAATATAAAACAGGATTATTTTTTAAGAGCTAAATTTAATATAGAGTATAGTAGATCAACAAATATTTCTTTTCCTTTATATAACTTAAATTTTTGCATAAAAATTTGAGAAATTATAAATTAAATAAATAATACAGATTAAATAAGTATTTTCGAAACAGTAAATTGAAATATATTAGATAGTTGGACAGATCGACACGTTTTTTGTTTTCTCTACGTACGCTCATGTTTTCTGAAGGTTTTAGATTCAAAAATTTCGAAGAATGTATATATATGCATATTTAAGTAATAAAGAATTTTTAAAAGAGAAAGTTTAAATATATATTTATATAATATACGCATAGTACACAGTAGATTAACTTGCTTTACTCCAAATTAGTTCGTAATATGTTCCATTTATTTATAGATGATATAAGTCTCATAGTTGCCTTTTAGCTGTACGCTGTATGAAAAATGTATTTTATAAAAAATAATAGAGTATATTAAAGTCGATGTGATAAATATATATTTTCTAGTTACTTTTTTGAGCAGCTGTGCAACGCCTTCGCGTAATGCAACATCCATTAAAAATGGACGGCAGCAACGCGCAAAAGGCACATTAAGCGAGAGCGAGAGCGAGGCAATAGCACAAATATACATACAGGCAAACACACACACACACACACATATGTATGCTACACACACATATGAGTGTGCCACACACATACACACACGGAGAGTGGAAGCAGTGGCTGTCGCTGGCACGCAGCTATTAGCGAGCATATCGATTGCCAATATGCCCAATTGAAGCATAAGAGTACCAGTAATAGTTCTTGGGGGATTGTGGCAGGGGAGTGGTGAGGAGAGGGATGAGTGTGTGGGTGCCAAGGACAACAAAATGTCGGCACTTCCTGTGAACTCTGGACTAAAACCGAACAGTAACTGTAACTGTAACTGAGCCACAGAAACTGTAACAGAAAATTGTTAACTGAAACAGGTAGCAGCTGCCTCCTGACGCTAAAGTGCCAACTTACACTACATACACACATATACACATGCATACGCACAGGCGGAGAATGCTTGAGCATAATGGCCATGCGCCCACATACATATTGCTCTGTGTGGGCGTGGCATGCAGCGATGCTGTGCGGTCGCAGAAGGCGAAGACGACGACATGCAAAAGTGGAACGTGTGCAGCGTTGGCATTAAGTGGCATGTGGCATGTGCCAGCCGCAACAAGGACACTGATAATGATGAAAAAATTCAACAGCAGAGACTCACACAAACATGCAAACACACACATACATTCACACACACATACACACACACACACACACACACACATACTTACTACATTATATACAATTTATCTGCTCTGCTTTCGCTTTCTCTCTCATTCGCTTGACGAGCATAAAAATTGCACTGGCAGCCCAAAGACAGTGACAAAAAGCCACTTGCCAGGCAAACTTATGTGTGAGGGTGTGTGTGTGTGTGAGGGTTTGTGTAGCTACTGCCCCTGTTAACCCTTTGGCTGCTGCAGCAGGCACATAGCTGCCACCTGGACAGCAACTGAGGCAAACAGCAAAACGAAATCGACCTTGACTGACAGCTTGACATGAACTCGACTCAGCAGCAGCAGCAGCAGCAGCAAATGTTGCCCCCTTGCCACATACATCCCACACACACACTCCCACACTTACCTTAGCCTGGCTACATTGGGCTCATTATTTTCGCTTTAGCTGTCCAGCAGCAGCAGCAGCAGCAACAGCGAAATGTGAAAGCCCAGAGAGAGAGAGCAAGAGAAATGGGACTGGTAATATTAATGTATGTATGCCTGTAACAGCGCAGGTGTGCATGTGTGTGTTAGCGAGTGTATATGAGTGTCTGTGTGTGTGTTTGTTTGTATTTGTATGCTACTTTAAGCCAGCAAGCCACAAAGAGCTGGGCAAGGTTGTGGTTAACAGTTGCAACTTCTCTTAGGCCTTCCATTTTTTATATGATTGTACATTTTTATTTTCGGCTCAAGGGTCTTAAATATCCATTTAAGAGTTAAGCATGCGCCACATATCGGAAACTGTAATTACGAGAGAGCATACGTAAATAAGGCCAAAAGCGTAACAAACTGCCTTTTGCTACAGATTTATTTAACAATTTCTCCAAATGGAATAATATACAAAATATGAAGCAACAGACGAACCATTTTATAATTATTTTAACTTGAATTTTGAAGAATTTCAATAAAAATAATATAAATTGAATATATGTTTTAAACTTTTAAGCATCTTAAAATATTACAATCACATTGCAAATGATTAAAATACTATTTCTAATGAATTAAGCAGAGCTAAAACCAATTAAGAAACACATAAAATCAATAAAATAGTTTTTCATATGAAAGAATATCTTATTGAATTAATTAATAACTGAGCTGATCTAAGTTAAATCATAAATGCAGCATAACTATCGTTAGCAATTTAAGGAATCTGTTGCTGCAGATATCAAACGGATTATCATAGCATTGCATTTGTCTGTGCTGTTTCCGCTTAAGCTTACGCAGGACAGTGTCATCTGTGGCCCCAGAAAGTAGGCAACATTTTTTATTCAAATGCCTGCAGGTCAACAGAGTGACAGCAACGCGCTCTCTGTACGTGTGAGAGGGTATGTGTGTGTGGGAGAGGGTATGTGTGTGTGAGAGAGGAAATGTATGTGTGTGAGTATGTGTGTTTGTGAATAGACCTGGCAAAATAGAACAGATAGAGCCGACAGAGCAGAGAGTGAACAATCGTAGGGCCCGCATACAACACAGATATCATGTTGCCCATGTTATTGTGGGTTGTGCTGCGAATGTGCGTGTGTTTGTGTGTGTGTGTTTGTGTGAGAGGTTGAAGTTCGGTCCGTGTCAAAGGTTCATAAATTCCTTTTAATCCTGCTTTATAGCGACATCACATCGAACATGAACTTTAACGCGCTGACGACTACGATGACGACGACGACAACGACGACGCGACTTCATTTGCATTTTACAACTTCATTTGTGAGAGAGACGAAATAAAAGAAATAATAGAATATGTTGGCAATTTTCACACAAAACCAATTGGTGCCATTTGTCCATATTGCTGTCTGTGTCTGTGTCTGTTTGTGTGCCATGAAATTATTGTTTAATCTTGCCAACTGACCGGGGCGTGGCCATTGAACACGCCCCTGCACAGCATGAATGACTGGGCATGGTTAGAGCAGGGACTCAACGAAATGAATGTCGCGCGACAAGCGACAATTACTTGGACTAAGCCCCTTTACCCCTCCAGATCGCAGTATGTGCACATATTGAGGTCGTTTACCGGAAATAGACATTTGCACGGCTGTCGAATTGAGCCAGTCATTAAAACGCTTCACATTTCCGCCTCGCCCCTTTGGCAATTATTCAAAAATCAAAACAAAAAAATTATTAAAAGTCACTGTGATGATTTTGTTGCTATTTTTTCTGTTTTGTTTCAATTCTCAACTAATTTATTTATAATCATTTATTTTATTTTTAATTTAGTGACATCCTAAAATATATTGTGGTTGTTTTATCATATTTTTTTGTTGTTTCATATTATTTTATTGTTATTATTGTTTATTACAATTTCTCGATTCTTGAATTGAGTTGGCGTTGATTAATTTTCGTGTTTTCAACTCCGCTTTGATTTCTGCATAACTTAAAGCTCTAATAAAATGTCTAACAATCATAAAACAATTCATTCACCATACAATCAATCAAATGCACAAATCAATCAATCAATCAATCAATGCCTGCAGTCTGTGCCAACTCAATTTCACTTAGAATAGTTTAATTTATCTGTTAATTGTAATTATAATTATTATCATCATTAATTAGATCGCTTAAAGTAGAAAAACACTTTTAGTTGGACTAACACGAGAGCTTAATAGAGTATTTTTTGTGGGGGAATCCCCATTTAAATAGAGGATTGGGGCTTCACTTTAAATAGAGGGTTTTTTGTCTATACACTTACAATGTGACTGACTGAGATATTCTTTAGTTTATAGTATGCATAGCGAGTAGAAAGAGTGGAAAAGAGTGTGTGTTAGTGTGGGTCTGTGTGTTAGAGATACTGAAGTAGGTGTATGTGTTTGTGTTCTATATTACAACAGAGGGCTGGCCATTAAGGCAGTGTTTATCCCCAACTACCTAAGCCTAACTATACGATATTTTCGAAAATTTGAACATCAACTTTTAGGTAGAAGATCGAGAATTTTAAATTGTAAGGCAATCTTTTTAAAATGCCAATTATGCAAATAGATAATTGACTTTATATAGAGTTCTATGATATTATAGAATTGTTATAGATATGTAGATAAACATTTAATTGACTTCTATTTTAGAAATTGTTGACAATAAAGTAAAACTGAAAAGTTCTTCTGGTTTATCTCAGTACAATCGGATGATACTTTAACGATATAATCTGCTCAACTCCAAGGCATTATTTTTCTTGATCGATCTTCTCATTTAGCAAGCTGATGTTCACTTCGGTCCACACCGAAGGCAATGACTCTATTTAGTGTTTATTATCAGCTGTACACAAGTTCGATTAGCTCTTGAAGATGTCTTGGCTGGGCTGGGGAGAGGCAGAACCACCACCAGCTGATGCCGCACCGCCACCACCATCCGCATTCAGGCGCTTCAACATGGCATTCCGATGCAACCAATAGGGCGGTGGATCGGGTGGTTGTCCAGGCAGTAGGGTTTTTGCTTTTAGGGTACTCGTTGGCGGCTTGGGACTGTGCGAGGCAGTCGCCGCACTGTACATCACAGGATCCGCCACTTGGGCAGCTGACTGGCCCATGGGCACGCGCAAAGGCGTCTCCTTTTTACGTATGGTATCGCACGTCTCCTTCATCTTGCACAGTTGATCCTGCAGATTGCGATACTCTTCCAGAAAACGCTCTAGCTGTGCCGCATGATAATCATAGGCGGCTACCGACGTATTGGCTGCACCAGCAGCACGCGTTGCCAGTGCCGAGAAGTCGAGCAGTGGCGTTGCAGCGCTGCTCAGTGACCTTTGATGCTGTACGGGCGATGAGGGCAAACTAGGCTTGTGGCCGAGTTGATGATGAGTGTGCAGGCCACCCTTGTGTGCTCCACTCTGCACCAAATTCAAGAAGCTATTGGCACGCTGGCCACCACCGGTATATGTCGTGGTGCTGGCATAGTTGGCGTAGCTCGACTCCGCCGAGTATCTTCTGCCCAGGCCCATGGCCTCATTTAGAAAGCTGCCATCACCCAGCGTGCTGCTGCCGTATTTACTCGAATTGTCTGCCAACAATGGCGACTGGCTATCTGATGAGTTACGGAAATACTTGCCACTGTGCTTCAACTTCCGGGGTAGCGTACAGAGTCCGCCGTTGGCAGCCGACGCTGCCGCATAGGCATGCCCCGCCTGGGATTGCACCTGCGATTGAGCCTGTGCCACAGCGTACTTGGCTATATCCAACAGATCCGGATAGTTGCTGTCAAACAGGTCGTGCTCCTGTCCGTCTGCATCACCGCCATTGCTGCTGCAGAACACTGAAGTTGCCATCTCATCCGCCGGGTGATTGCCATAATGGCTGTACGGCGTGGCTTTACCTTGATTTGTTGCGTTGGGTTTGCTATGTGGCGATGTGATCTTTGTGGTTGCAATGGGCGTTGTCTTCCAACCGGGTGCATGGCCTGCATAGCCAGCAAGCCGCGCTGCTGCATCCACTTGGCTTGATATGGAACTCGAAGCTGAATCGGTGCTGGAAGGAAAGAGCATAAGATAGCATAATTTGAGTATGGTCTAGGCTGTATAGGGTGTTGCGATGACGACACTCAGTCTGTTAAGGGTTTCAATGACACTGTAACTGAAGCCAACACTAAGGCTCATATATATTTAAATATATATATATTGCCACTTCCCATCGATTAGCAACCATATGCTTCAACATCTATTTCTATTTCAGTAAATTGTTATGCAAGCAGCCTTCGCAGTTCCTTCAGTGCTGTCACTAGTGCTATGTTCCATACAGTCCATATTCATTATATTGCTTATGAATGACACCAAATGAGGGAGAAAGAAGGAGTATGGTAGCGGGGCATTTGAGAGCGCTGCCAATCAGCGAACGAGTAGCACTACAGCGAGGGCTGCCCAAAAATAAAGCACTCATACGCCTCGTGTGTGCATATTTCGCGCGTCATTAGCACGCGCCTGCTGAACAGCAGACGCAGGAAGAGGAGCAGAAATGGATGACAAAAGATAGTAGTCGGGGTAGGTAGGAGTGCCAGCACTCGAGCGGAAAGTGGAAAGTGTCAAGTGTTGCCCATAATACCACACGGCTTCCGTACGGGCGTGAAAGGCACTCGAGCATGACAGCTCTTTGACGGGGCGCAACTACAACAGGACAATTGGCACTCGAAGTAACGAACCACAACGAACAAAAGCATGGAGAGACGCACATGTTCGTCTGTATAGCATATGGAAAGTGGCTTTGGTAAGGGTGCGGGGAACACAAGGACAGGCAGGTCAACTTACCCGCCGATGTCAATCAAACGTGGTATGTGCAGATCCGTTTCCTCAACTGAATTATTTGCAGCACATGCGGAAATTGAGGTCTTGCGCTGCCCCAACTGTGCTGAAGGCTGTACCAGCTGCTGCTGTTGCTGCTGCTGTTGTTGACTCTCCTCATCATCATCGTCACAGTGCGTGGACACGTGCAGATAGTCGCCATTGCGTCGATTGCCTGTAGTGCCTGCACTAGGATTCACAATGGCCGCTTGGCCGCCCGCATCGCTGTCGTTGAGCGGCGTATGAACTGCCCGCAGGTAGCTCTGCTCCTCAGCATCCTGGAATAGACCTGCCCCATTGGCACTGCCACCGCCACAGCTGGCGCCACCGCCCAAATCCGGACGCACGCGTGCCGTCATCTCAATCTTTTCGTAGCTCTCACTGCGTCTGACCGGCGGCACTGAGTTCCACAGACGTAGCTTGCGGCGACGCCGCAACGAGCAGAAACAGATGGCTGCAAAGGACGATCCCAGGACGAAGAGGAGGGCCGCCAACACACCTAGCAGTACAATTCGTACGCCCAATGGTGCCTCCGGTGGGCGACGTGACACTGCCAACGTCACACTGGCCTCGACCTTGCCGGCCTTGTTTTCGGCAGCGCAGGTGTAGATGCCAGCATCCTGCATATCCGCCGTCAGTATGGTCAAATTGGAGGCATTGCGCAGCATGTTGACCACATAGGTTTTGCGTCCTTGCGTTGCGGCTGCTGTGCGCGGCTCGTCGACATCCTCACCCGCACCAGCTGCACTCAGATTGGCTATCAGACGATTCTTGAGCAACCAACGCACCGCTGGCTGCGGCACACCCTCGACGTAGCAGCTCATGGTCACATTACGGCCCTCAACGCCGTGGGCCGTAGTGTCGGTGGCCACAATCTGTGGCACACACGCGAAATCATCTACATCCAGCTTGTCCCAGGCGCGACCAGCCAGTCGAGCTGGTGTTTTACAACTGGGCGGTATGCTGCTGGGTATATTCTGCTGCAACATCCAGGCGCGTAACGGTCGCAGAGAGCAGCTGCAGTTCCAGTCGTTACGCGCCAGCTCCAGTCCATGCAGCGAGGCCAGTGATGTTATAGTTCCAGATCTAACCTCGCTTAAATGATTGCCGTCCAGTTTTAGCCACTCCAGGCTACTCTCCAGGCCTGCAAAGGCTCGTACCGCCACGCTGGACAAGCGACAATCACTTAAATCGAGCCGCACCAGCTGCCGCACATGGCTGAAGGCATCATCCGGCACCCGTGTTATCGGGTTCCCACTTAGATACAGAAATCGCAGCTCCGATATTTGTTCCAATGCCTGAGATGGTATGGCTGTCAGCTGATTATTGCTGAGATCTAGGTCAACCAGATTGATGAGCTTGTTGAATGCATATCGTTCAATCAAACGTAATCTACACCTGGCCAGGTACACCTTCTGCAGATGGAGCAGCTGGGCTGATGCAAAGCTGTCATCCGGTATCGTCGGTATATCGCTGCCGCTCAAATCCAATAGCTGGGTACCTGCATCGACTGCTCCAAGAATTTCTGTTAGGTTGCTAAGCTTGGCCTTTGAGCACAAGACGGACTCCTTGTTACTCGTCCACTTGCACTCGCAACCGTTCGGGCATGCCGCCCGCAGCTGCATCGCCAGGCTGAGACAGCAGAGTAGCCAAAGCAGCTGGCCCAGCGGAATAGGCGGATGTAGTCGCCGTAAGGGTCTGCTCTCGCGAATTCGTTGGCCTTTTCGCCGCACCTTGGTAGCCAGCGTTCGCTCCTGTGCGCTATTGTCTCTGGCTATGTCGCGGGGCTCTGTTCGTTCCTCCTCCAGCGGCCCACTCGCACTCGCTGCAGCCATTGCATACTAGAACAGTGCACGCGGCCTATCGCTCAATCGGAGATACCTGCAGGTAGAAACAAAGAGAGAATCAATTAGCGCATCGTTAGTAGAATCAAATCGATTGATCTGTAAATGAATGATATTCAAACGTGTTAAGGATCTTGGTAGATTAACACGAATATGCCTCATCTTAACCTATTTGCACAATCTATTCAAGTCTACTTCAAATTTTACTCCAACTTGCAGCATGTCGTCATTTTCAACACATTGGAGCCAAACGGCCCACATTTCTTATAGAGAAACATTATCAACTCTGCGTCTTTAAGCAATGCACTGCAGCTGCAATAAACTTCGAATCTGTGACATTTTAATAAGAGCTTCGTTCGCGGTGTACTTCCATCATAACTGTCACTTGGTGCAGCGACATTAAGTCATAACAACACCAGCCCAAAGCAACCCAAAGAGTGGCCAAGTGGCCCGAACAGCAAAGGAAAAACGAAAGGGAAAGAAAAGGAAAAGAAAGCGGTAAGGGAACGGAAAATGGTGTTAGCGCAGCCCAGACCAAACCAGACCAGCCTAGACGTACACGCTTCAATTTGTTTGCCTCTCAAAACTGTGAGTTGACTTGGCTTTTTAGCATGTGCTGGCCCGCGGCATTTATTTGAGTTGTCTGGCAGCCCTTGCCACATGCTACACTTGCCACTTGCCACGCTCCGCTCTTTTTGGGGCTTTTGTAGTCGTGGTTTGTGTTTGCGGCATGTTGCAATTATGGACGAGCAACATGCAAGCAAAACTGAGCAAAGCAACAGCAACAACAACAGCAGCAACAACAGCGACTAGCAACTAGCAAAAGCACTGCGAGGCAGTGAGCCCCATTGCCGGGTTAATATATAAAATTTGCATGTGGCCAACGGGGCGTATGCACAACATTTTAGCATTTCCGCTTTAATATTTCAAGCCAGCGCACAGTGCAAGGCACTCAGCGCCTGATGGAATTATTCTTCTTGTGACAGCGCAAAAGGTACCAAGCATATATGAGAAACAAACACTCATGATTTAGTATGCATTTTATATGCTTACTCTAGCTATGTTTAACCAGTAGGATAGTTTTCGAAACATTTACTTAGCAGCTGTAGCAAAGCAATGGGAACCATATACCTGGTATATAAATTTCAATAGTAGTACCTATGATGAGCTTAGGTTCTTATGATAGATTGATTGAGAAGTCTTTCTAGTCTCAGA
Source organism: Sphaerogastrella javana (assembly GCA_037040025.1). Taxonomy (NCBI): domain Eukaryota; kingdom Metazoa; phylum Arthropoda; class Insecta; order Diptera; family Drosophilidae; genus Sphaerogastrella; species Sphaerogastrella javana. Next base: position 25,448 of record JBANCZ010000369.1, read on the forward strand.
TTCACTTTAAGGAAAGCAAAACAAGAAGAGATGAACAAGTAATGCCGATAAGGAAACCGAAAGACAATCAAGATGGAATTGATTTTTAATTGTTGGCCATTCTCTTTTATGCAGGCCCGAGAAGCCTCCTAAGTTTATTTTTATGCCGAGCACAAGAAATCGCAAAAGAGAATGTAATCACAAAAGATTACAAGGAAAACGCCTGATTGGATATGTACTTGATATGAGGCGAACAACAAAAAGATACATCTCTCAATGTATTTACCCGGAATGAAAAATAGTTTCCACATCATTCTATTTCACAAAGGCAAATTGCACGAATACTTTTCGAATTTAACTTAATAGTGAGTAAATTTGTTAAAACTCAACATTTAAGCCACTTTTATCGTAGTTTTTGGTCATTTTAAAGGCAGATGTTGGGCTGTAAGTGTAAGCAAAAGCCGCACAAATGCTGGCAACAGTGGCAACAACAAGCACATGCAACTAACACAACAAATATTTTAAAGCGGTTATGCAGTTATCCGTTAAAACGGATTCAAAACAAAACCGGAAGCCGCAAAGCAAACAAACGCTTTCGCAAAAACCGCGCGAAAGTCGAAGCGGGCGCAGGACGCAGAACAGTTTGAGCTGGCTTGTGGTGTTGCATGCGACTAATATGTGTGTGTGGTGTGTGTGGGTATGTACGTGTATGTGTGGTGTGTGTGGTGTATGTGTGCGAGGCGTTTGAGGGTCAATACACTGGACGGCGACGTCGCCGGCGCATGAAATGAAGTTTTTGCATGTTGCTAAAATACTCAGCCGCATTTTTTGCCCCACAGACAACAGCAAAAACAATAGCGAAAGACAGACAAACAGACAGACAGATAGTGAGTCGAAAAGAGTAACTGTAACGGCAAATAGACAACTGGGCTCTGCAACATGGCACAATGAGGCACATGTGTGCGGCATTGTCGTTGCCATATACCGTTTATCATATGAGCCTGACGACACCGTGAAGTGTGCAACATGCAGAATGCAACATGCAAATGCTGCATGGTTTCTATTCCATGCCTCATGCTTTATCCCATCCCATACCATTCTTAGGCCGTGACTCTTTTGTTGGGTGTGTATGTGTGTATGTGTGTGTGTTACCCTTTTGTTGGCAGTGTATATATATGTGTGTGAGTGTGCATTTACTGCAGACACTAATCCTATTTATGTTGCATTGCAGCGAGGTTAATAATTTTATTTACCAACTTGGCAGTGGCACGTAGCATACAACTTGCCACATTCTGTTGCCATTTTTGTTGCAGTCGCTCCTTAAGCTCCTTTTCTACTGCTTTTCTGCTGTACTGTGCTTATGACACATGATACGTGCCACGGGTTCAAAGAAACTTTTCTCTGCATTTATAGATTTTGCCAGAACCAGACCCAGAGTCATAGCCAGAGTCAGAGTCAAAGCCAGAGGCAATGGCCGCCGTTAAACGCTGAGATTCCGATGTAAGAAAGACGCATATATAGATATATGTAGGTGTATATATATATATATAGATTATGTATATCTACTCGAATAACCCAAAAGTTGAGCCTAATGAATTTGACATTAATATTTTTGTGCCTGTTTGAGCATACTTATAGATAAATAAGTATATGCTTTATATAGTATAAGCAGCACACAAATGTGATTCCATTTAATGTCCATGCTTACAAAAACCTTAATAGTTTTATGGATAAGAGCGAATGAAATGCGTCACAGTGATATCCTAGAATCAGATGGGTTGATCCTTAATTGATTTTAATTATGTTATAAGCAGCTTTTAGAATAATCAAGTTTCTCTAGATTTACACAATTTAATATAATTTAGTTATTCCGATTTATGCTTAATTCTTTACAGTATTATAAGTGCATATTACCTCTTCTACACTAGGATCATTTGGTCTGTGGTGGTGTACACCCTAACTTCAGTTACAGGGTATAAAAAGTATTAAGTGACAGCTGCCAAATGTTTGCTGACGCTGCTTTGGCAGTCAGGGTGACCCTCGCTCTCCTTCCATATTTCATTTTACCACCGTTATAAGTATTTGTCTTTATTTCTCCCTCTCTCTCTTTTATTCTCGCTTTCTTTGGGACATTCACTTTTTTGGGGGCTCTGCTTTAATGTAAAAATAATGTCCTTTCAAGCCGCATTGATTGCAAATAAATTACACACATTTGGCAGGCATGGAGCTTAAAATGACAGAGCAACCCTGAATAAGAGTGAAACTGAGACTCAAAGCGCCAGACTCCCGACGAAGTCAGATTAAGTGTCCGAGCAGCCCATGTTGACTTCATAAAGCTGTTCGACAAACAACAGCAAGACCTAAAAAAAAAAGGAAAGCAGAAAAAACAAGAGCGACAACAGTATGAACTCAAAACTGAGACAATTACAACAAATAAAAGAGCAACAAGAGCGAGAACAATAAAAGCTGGCTAAAATGGCAACGCCATTAATTTCACTTTGGCCGTTGATGCCGTTGAAACTTTAATTAGAAAATCCTTGCTCAGATTTTCTGTAATTTTCTTTTGATGTTGTTGCTATTTTGTTGTTTTGTTGCTGCTGCTGGGCTACTGATAATGAAGTTCCTTTTCTTGTACTTTACTTGTTTTTGCGTTCACACTTCCGGCTTCATTATGCGCAAATTATTTTAACTGCACTTTTGGTCCCTCTTCTCTGCCTGCCTGCCATCCAACTCAAACTTGGCTGTCGCGCTGGATAAATATTTTCACTAGCTGCAGCCGCAGCTGAGACTTTGATAGCGAATTCCCTTGGCGCAGATCCTTAGCGAAATATACTCTCATCTTCCTCTTTCTCTTTCTTTTTCCCTTTCTCTACCTCTATCTCTTTCTCTTTCTCTAGCAACATCTTCTTGCCACTTGCCACCTTGCACTTGCCACTTGCCACTCATTTACAGTGAGTGCGAGTGCTACGTTTCCACTGTCATTATTCATTTTTTGTGTATATTTCTTTTATGCTGAGTAACCTTTGCCGCATTGTTTCTAGCCGCTGCCGCAGCTGTAGAGCAATTTTCGTCAGCATAATAGACTTTCCCAGAGCTACTGGCGCACAAAAAAAAAAAAAAATGGCCAAATGCAAAGAAAGCAAACAAAATGGCATAAAAAAGGGGAAGGCAAAAAGCAAAGCAAAAGCAGAAAAATATAACTGAAACAGCAGCTAAGCGCTATTTCTCAAGGGCCGCAAAACCTGGGTATTATGTTGAGGGTTTAGCTGACTTTTGCCACAACCACTCCATCCACTCCACCTCACTCGCAGAGTTGTTGTTGTGGTCAGTTGCAGTTGCAGTTTGAAAATAGGCTTAGTCTTGGGGCCTAGTTCTACTATTTGCCTAAGCTGCATCGCTCTCTCACAGTTTTCTCCCCTCTTCTTAAGTGCCCACTTTGGTTGTTGCCTTTTATTTGTATTATTGTTTGGGCTTTGTCAACAATTCTATTGCCATTTGTTGTTGATTTTAAGCTGAAATGTTTAACGTGGCGTATACGTAATCAAACAGCGCCTCGCCCATTTCCTGTGCTCACTGATTTTCTCTATTTGTTATTCTTTTTTTTTATTGGGAAGCCTACATAATTTTTGTATAATTAAGTGGGCAACAGCAAAAGAAGGCTAAGAAATGAAATATTTCCCAGAAATGATTAGCATGAGCGAAACAATTCCACAGAGACTAAAGAGAGTCTGGCGTTGAAGCTGAAGCTGAGGCTTGCATACATATCATATAATATTTATTGCCTAAGCAGGTCAACTCAATCGATATAGAAAATATTTATCATATTCTGTATATGGAATGTTTGAGCACAAGTTTCGTGTGGGCCATGACATTTGCTGTTTATAATAAATCACTGCAATTCACAGGGCAACTGCGAACTGTCGTCTGTCATCGATGAACTTGGTCCAAAAATTTCTCTACATGGATAACTGTGCATTAATAACAAACGGCGTTTACGTTTGTCTCAATAAATGGTATATATTTATATTTATTAGATGAGATTGTCAAAAAATAAAACTTGTATATACGGTGCGATATGAAAATCTTTGTTTGGGGCCATTAAAATAACGTTTATCTTCGTATGTTCAACAAGCACATAAAAAATAGGCCTAAATACTGTTCAATATGCAGACCGATTGCTGGATAAATTAAACGGTCCACAAATTTCAGAGTTAGGGGCTGAGGGCTGGAGTATACGTGGGAGTTTTTGTATCTTATTGAGCTATAAATGTTGAAATAAAAGTTAAATTATAACAGCCATAGAGAGTGCGACCAGATAGACTGACTACCTTTTGGGCTAAATGCTCAGTATCATTCCATTTCATTCCATAGCATTCCATTCAGTGCTCGACTGTCCATTCGAAGAGCTATTCCTGCCGCAATAACCAATAATACCGTAGCCAATAAAAGTAAACAACCCAAAACAATACAAAACAAAAGCGAATCGACCACATGCACAAAATGCTATCGGCAGCCCGCATAAACACACACACACCCAAGTATATATATATATATGTATATATACTATATACATATATAGATATTCGCATACGTTTACAAAATTTCTAAGCATAAATATCAAAATACTGTGGGTGCTTCAATTTTACGAGCCGCACGACAAGGACATTGGGAACCTGCTCCGACTTTTTTTTGTGTTTTTATTTTTTTTTTTTTTTGCTTTCCTCTCTGAGTTCCTTTGAGTCTTAAGAGCGTGGCTGACAAACGTGTTCAATTGCCGCAATAAAACTTCCCTGATAATATGTGAAAATCATACAAAGCACAATATTAAATTAGCTCAAAAGATGTGAATGGAATATGTATGTCTGTGGGTGTTTATCCGTATATGTCTCTCTGTATGTCAGTGTGCTGTAATAAAATGTCAGCCCACAAACACGCAAAAAAAGGCAACCTTCACATGAATGCGAAACACCGCAAAAGGCAAAGGCGTTTCCAGTGGGCGTTACCGCAAGCCGCCCACCAGACGAAAGTAAATAAGCAAATGCCGCAAGGTAGACCTAGAGATATCACAGAGAAGTCAAATATCCATATTAAATTATGGGTTCACTTTAACTCAAATGCATATAAAATTTCATGGGTTTTGTTGTGAAATCATTTGGATAATTTTCTGTGGGTTAAGTAGAAAGTTTGCATTATAAGCAGCTACCAAATGTACATACATCTATATGGATATGTTCAAATGGAACTTTGACTGAAAATGGTTACTGGGACTCTGGATGTAGCTATAATTAGATTTTAATGCGAATTTCTTGGGTTATACACTTGGGGCTTAATCAGGGATTTATAAACTGTAAGCGGGAAATGAAATGGTCGCATCAAGGCAAAAGGAAAGTTGTGCGAAAGATGTTGACATATATTACATATAAGTTTTAAGCTGCTTTGTCATTTAGCTAAATATAAACTTGATGACTATTATTATTATTATTATATTATATTGCTGGACCTTTTTTTTTTGCATGCTTGGTTGTATGTAGATACAATTCTAAGCCGGAGAAGGTGTCTTTTGTGTTGTATGCTTGATTATAATCGACTATATGCTTCCCAAAAAAAAAAACAAGTAAAATTGATCGACTTGATCGTTTGTCACAATTAAGTTTAGTTGTTGTGAGTGTTTAATTGAATATTCATTCAAATATTCAGTCGAATCACATGCATTGCTGTATACATACTATATGTATGGTGTATAGATGCCATTTCTACTTTCTCTTTCACTTTATCCTCTATTGTTGTTGTGATGTGTTGTATTGTGTTGTGTTTCCCAGTGTTTTGGGGACTAGAACGAGATGCAAACGCCAATCAAAACAAATGAAAACATAGCGCAACGCATCAGTTTATTTATTTGTCGATTGTTTTTGGACAGAAAACTTTTGTGTGGCCCAAAACTTTTGCTCCAGACATCCAGCTGGACTGGGGAATAGTGTGGGTGTGAGCCGTTCGAGTGTAGCATCACTTAGCTGGTGTGACAGTTATTGATTATTTTGGCTGAAAGTTTTGTCCATGTGCATGTCCTTGTCATGGGGACGCGTGAGGGTGTGACAAAAGTAGAGGCAGTGCCACAGACAGTCAGAGACAGACTGGGAACAGCTGCTGGGAAATCAGTAAAATTGAACCGCGTTTCGTTTGGTTCCGTTTGGTTTTAGTTGAAGGCTGTTAATTGTTGAGATAGCCATGGCAACTCTGTAACTTGTAACTTGCTAGCTGAAAATTTAATGGGCAGCACATGGTACTGTCGAGCAGATTGTGCAGATGGAGCAGATGATCTGGGGCAAGAGTCGCTAAGACGGTGTGCTGTAAGGCAGCCCCGGAAATTTGATTTGCTTGCTACGTTTTGCAATCTTGCAGCCAGAGTGAGCTATAAAAATCCATTTGACTGCAACATTTTGCTGCATTAAGCTTGATGGCTGTTGTTGCTCTGGGGCCACGGGGCGTGTCATTTTGCCGTTAAATGCATTTCGCTGTATGCTCAGGATTTGCAACTTTTGATGCTTTCAGCGTGCTCGCATAAAAGCTTAATAATAATATAATAGATTTTCGTTTCGCGATTTTCCTTGGTGCGTTTTTACGCCACGTTGACTCGATTTTCACTTGAAATCGCTAAAGGCTTTAGCAGACTCCATCCCAAACTACAGGGACAGATACAGAGAAAAAGAGAACGCGAGAGTACGAGAATGCGAGAGAGATAAAGTGAGTAAAAGAGAAGATGATATAGAGCATTCGCCGACGACAATGGATGCCATGTTTACTGCTGATTGGCCCAGCTCAACACGGCTCGACTCTGCTCCACTCAATTCGGCGAAATTCCAATGCCAATTTTATTTTATTTGATTTTATTTTCATTTTAGTCTGTTGAAGAATATACGACAGCTGCTTGTAGCTGATGCAGTGCAACTATTTGCAAAATGCAAAGTTAAACAACGTATTTGCACACATAAAACAATTGGGGCAAAAATTCAAATGTTTTAGCAAAATGCACCGAATATTTAATATGCTTGCCAATGCTCTACAAATATTGATTTACAAATTTATTATACATACAGCCAATAGAATTTATCGAGCTTACAGCTATTTTCGATTTCAATTGTAATGGTGAATATAACTTCAATCTCAATTTGAAGTTTGCTTTAAAACTAGGTGAAAACGTTCTGGCTATTGAGCGAATCGAATGAATAATATATTGAATATAGTTTTATTTATCAGTTAATTAACATTGATATTACATAAGTTATAGCTGTTGTACAAATGTCAACAAAATTTCGATTAATATCATATCATTGTGCAATTCTGAAAAATTATCATATCTTCTAAAATCATAAATAAGTGGTTCTCTGTTTCATTTCTACTTAATATAAATTCAAAATATATATAGCATGTCAAATACAATAATTTACACAAACCGCGTTATAAAAAAATGGTCTCAAAACAAACCATTTATCTAGCTTAAAATTAAGACCGTCAACACTTTGAATTATTGGCTTTCCAAATGCTACTGAGGCAGCAAGAATTTGAACAACAAATTTAGTCTCGCAGCAGAGCCCAGGAATATTTGTGCGAGATGAACAAACACAAAGACAGACGAACAGACTGACGGGTATTGCTCGATCAATATGGGATAGAGATCTGTGCGTCGAACATTTCACGAAAGGAACCATTTTTAATTTTCATCAGACTTTCGAAAGTGCCTTCCTCAACGATTCGCCCACGATCCACTACAGCTATTTTATCAGCTCTTTGAATTGTGTTCAATCGATGCGCTATGATCAATACGGTACGACCTTTGGTTACCTTTTGAAGCGCCATTTGTACCAGTCTCTCGGATACCGAATCTAAGACACACGTTGCCTCATCCATCAGTAAAATTGATGGATCTCTTATTAGAGCTCGAGCAATAGCCACACGTTGCTTTTGACCGCCACTGAGTAGGAAACCACGATGCCCCACAACTGTATCTAAACCATGGGGTAAACTATGTGTAAGCTCGAACACATGGGAGTCGACAACCGCCTGCATAAACTGGTCTTTAGTGATATTTCTGGAAGTGGAACCATATAGTATGTTGCTGCGTATGGTGCCAGAGAAAAGAATTGAGTCTTGGGTAACAGCGCCAATATGAGATCTTAACCAATGAGGGCTTAGGTCTCGCAAATTATGACCATCAAGGAAAATGTCACCAGCCGATGGATCATAGAGACGCATCAATAGCATTGTCACAGTCGATTTTCCACAACCTGTACGACCTACCACAGCGGTGGTCTTATTCGGTGCCAGTGTTAATGAAAAATTCTTCAGCACGAACTCATCTTCACGTGTTGGATAACTAAAGTTAATATTCCGAAGTTCGATTTCTCCTAATGGTCTACTTTCTAGTATTTTTCCTTTATTTACTGGAATTTTATGATCACGATCCAAGATTTCCCAGACACGTTCTGAGGCGCCTATGCCTCTATTTAGATGATTATGGAAGTTGGCTAATCCGTTCATAGCATCTCCCACATAACCGACGTATATCATAAAAGATGTCAGCTGACCAGCTGTGATTTCACCACGCAATACCAAAACTCCGCCATAATACAATACGCAAGTAATAACAGCATTTGTGGTGAAGCCCGTTAAACTAGTGAATACTGCACGGCCACGTGTCTCCGTTTTGCCCACTGATCCAATGATTTCTAAATGTTTGTCATAAGAATTCATCTCTATTTTTTCATTACAAAAGTTTTTCACCATTTTGATATTTGCAATACGCTCCTCCGCGTAGCGCATAGATTCGGCGAATAGATCTAACTCAAATTCAGTATGTTTACGAACTATGCTACCGTAAATCAATGACATGACAGCTACTGCCGGTATTAGCAATGGAGTAACGAAAGCCAACCGCGGACAGGAGTAAACCATCATACATGAGCCGAAAATACTCAAGACCACTGAGCGTAAACCGTCGGCGATATTCTGACTTACAGATGTGCCAACATAATAAGTATCTTTGTTCAGACGATTGATCAATTCGCCGGTACCCTTAAAATCAAACCAACCCAACTCCTGATGCAAAATCTTTTCGAATATTTGTAAACGTAATCTATTTACAATTCGTACCGATGAAATTCCAATCAGATATATACGAGCCATGTTCGCCAGGCAGCTTATAATAAAGATAGTGAGGATTTCGAAGGTATATTTCCGTAGTTGAGATATTTTGACCTTTCTATTATCGTTGCTAATGACTTCATCGACTAAGTGCCCGACAAGATGTGGCATGATCATAACAATCGTCGTAGAAACAATTAGACATAGCACACCTCCTATGAGATGCCATCGCACGGGTTTCGTCGCAGAGAGCAGACGCTTATATCCATATATCGGGATAAAGTTGCTCAGCTTTTTTAATGTGCTATTTTCCGAATTGTGTGAAAACCGTCGAAATGGGCGATTCATAGGATGATTGTCTGTTGATTTCATAAACTGTTGCTCGTGGTTTCTTTTACAAAAACATTCCTGTGATCTTCTGTAACGTTTTTGCATCAGCGATTTATGTGCAAAACTATTCACAAATTGATTTTCTGAAATTATACCATTGTAAGGCTTTAGATATACGTAGTGAATCTTCCATAGTAGTTTTCTTGTTGGGGAACATAAAAACATAATAATTTGTACTTATAATTTACTGGTTTGAATCAAAAAGATGACTTGATCAAATATTTAAATACTGTCAATATAGCTTATTTTATATAAACATCGTTTATCGATATATTCAGAATAGGCAGAATAATCAGTAACAGACGCCATTAAAGACCAGTCAAGTGAAGTTTTACGTCTGTATAATTATAAACTTTACAATAACTGCAATAGCCACACTATTTATATTTATATTCCTCTGCTCTTGTGATAGCACACAATAGAAAGCACACACACATACTCAAATTATAATTGAAATAGATATTTTCGAAAATTATATTCTAAACCTTCTTTTGAAGTCTGAATCCGATTACCGATATTCTTAACTTATTATCGTTACCAGTTTTTTCACTGATTATCGAAAATAAAATAAATCACCGAAAATACTATAGAGTTCCGAAAATTTTTTATATTTGTAAAATAATTTTCGTTTGTTTATTTTACACGGTACTTAATATTTTCAATTTTTCAAAGGAATCTAATATTTAGTAACAAATGAAAAACACTTGCCAAAATCTTGCAAAGACAACACCATATCTGTAGATAACGCAGTAGGACTTTAAATTGATCACATTTCCCTCAATTTCCTTTTCATATAGATCTAATAGTGATATCCTCTGAATACAATTGATTATTTATTATGGCATTTAATTTTCGATAATCTCAAAACATCTTATATTTAAACACACAAAAGAACTCGGTCAAAATTTAAAATACTTTCGCCAAACATCAAAAATGTAATACCGATATTTAGTACTGATTTATGTCCTTTACAAAAACGTCCAATTGAATTTGTTGAACTTACAGCTTTTCCGATTTGAATTATCAATAATGTATAAAATATACATTTTAAATTTTAAGTTCACTTTAAATCTAGAAAGTTCTGGTTTTGAATGAAAAAAAAAAAAAAAATGGTCTCAAAACAAAACCATCTACCTAGCTTAAAATTATTACCGTCAAGATTAAAATACATAGGCTTGTCATATGAGGGGGTTAAGAATTTAAACAAAAAATTAAGTCTGGCAGCAGAGCGAGATGAACAAACACAAAGACAGACGAACAGACTCATGGGAATGGCTCAGTTAATTTTGAGTTTTGCTCTGTGAGTCAACCATTTCACGAAATAAACCATCTTTTTTCTTCATCAGACTTTCGAAAGTGCCTTCATCGACGATTCTCCCACGATCCACTACAGCTATTTTATCAGCTTTTTGAATTGTGTTCAATCGATGAGCTATAATCAATACGGTACGACCTTTGGTTACCTTTTCAAGCGCCATTTGTACCAGCCTCTCGGATATGGAATCTAAGGCGCTTGTTGCCTCATCCATAAGTAAAATTGATGGATTTCTTATAAGAGCTCGAGCAATAGCCACACGTTGCTTTTGACCGCCACTGAGTAGTAAACCTCGATGCCCCACAACTGTATTTAAACCATGGGGTAAACTATGTGTGAACTCGATCACATTGGAGTCGACAATCGCCTGCATAAACTGGTCTTTAGTAATATTTCTGGAAGTGGCTCCATATAGTATGTTACTGCTTATGGTGCCAGAGAAAAGAACTAAGTCTTGGGTAACAGCGCCAATATGAGATCTTAGCCAATGAGGGCTTAGGTCTCGCAAATTATGACCACCAAGGAAAATGTCACCAGCCGATGGATCATAGAGACGCATCAATAGCATTGTCACAGTCGATTTTCCACAACCTGTACGACCTACCACAGCGGTGGTCTTATTCGGTGCCAGTGTTAATGAAAAATTCTTCAGCACGAACTCATCTTCACGTGTTGGATAACTAAAGTTAATATTCCGAAGTTCGATTTCTCCTAATGGTCTACTTTCTAGTATTTTTCCTTTATTTACTGGAATTTTATGATCACGATCCAAGATTTCCCAGACACGTTCTGAGGCGCCTATGCCTCTATTTAGATGATTATGGAAGTTGGCTAATCCGTTCATAGCATCTCCCACATAACCGACGTATATCATAAAAGATGTCAGCTGACCAGCTGTGATTTCACCACGCAATACCAAAACTCCGCCATAATACAATACGCAAGTAATAACAGCATTTGTGGTGAAGCCCGTTAAACTAGTGAATACTGCACGGCCACGTGTCTCCGTTTTGCCCACTGATCCAATGATTTCTAAATGTTTGTCATAAGAATTCATCTCTATTTTTTCATTACAAAAGTTTTTCACCATTTTGATATTTGCAATACGCTCCTCCGCGTAGCGCATAGATTCGGCGAATAGATCTAACTCAAATTCAGTATGTTTACGAACTATGCTACCGTAAATCAATGACATGACAGCTACTGCCGGTATTAGCAATGGAGTAACGAAAGCCAACCGCGGACAGGAGTAAACCATCATACATGAGCCGAAAATACTCAAGACCACTGAGCGTAAACCGTCGGCGATATTCTGACTTACAGATGTGCCAACATAATAAGTATCTTTGTTCAGACGATTGATCAATTCGCCGGTACCCTTAAAATCAAACCAACCCAACTCCTGATGCAAAATCTTTTCGAATATTTGTAAACGTAATCTATTTACAATTCGTACCGATGAAATTCCAATCAGATATATACGAGCCATGTTCGCCAGGCAGCTTATAATAAAGATAGTGAGGATTTCGAAGGTATATTTCCGTAGTTGAGATATTTTGACCTTTCTATTATCGTTGCTAATGACTTCATCGACTAAGTGCCCGACAAGATGTGGCATGATCATAACAATCGTCGTAGAAACAATTAGACATAGCACACCTCCTATGAGATGCCATCGCACGGGTTTCGTCGCAGAGAGCAGACGCTTATATCCATATATCGGGATAAAGTTGCTCAGCTTTTTTAATGTGCTATTTTCCGAATTGTGTGAAAACCGTCGAAATGGGCGATTCATAGGATGATTGTCTGTTGATTTCATAAACTGTTGCTCGTGGTTTCTTTTACAAAAACATTCCTGTGATCTTCTGTAACGTTTTTGCATCAGCGATTTATGTGCAAAACTATTCACAAATTGATTTTCTGAAATTATACCATTGTAAGGCTTTAGATATACGTAGTGAATCTTCCATAGTAGTTTTCTTGTTGGGGAACATAAAAACATAATAATTTGTACTTATAATTTACTGGTTTGAATCAAAAAGATGACTTGATCAAATATTTAAATGAAATAAATTAAATACTGTCAATACTCCTTATTTTATATAAACATCGTTTATCGATATATTCATAATAAGCAGAATAATCAGTAACAGACGCCATAAAAGACCAGTCGAGTTAAGTTTTACGTCTGTATAATTATAAACTTTGCAATAACTGCAATAGCCACACTATTTATATTTATATTCCTCTGCTCTGGTGATTCATTAAGATTGTTTCGTATTTGGTATACCTACGCCACCTCTCCCTGCACACAATTGAAAGCACATATACTCAAATTATAATTGAAATAGATATTTTCGAAAATTATATTTATAAAAACCTTATTTTGAAAGTAATTAAATAAATGAATAGTTTGAAATTTTAAACCGATTATCATCGTTACGAGATTGTTCACTGATTATCGAAAATAAAATAAATAACAGAAAATACTATACTATCCTAATTTTTCGTAACATAGGGTGCCTTATGAAGTGCACTGTCCTAAGAGTAAGATGTTTTAAAAATATATTTGTTTATAATATTATCCGCAGAAAGTACTCTGTTTAATTTCCCTAATTTATTCACAGTAAAATTAAGAATTGCAGGAAATAAAATATTTTAAATTTTTTATATTTGTAACATTTATATTTTCTACAATATTGCAAAGACAATACCGTATCTGTAGATAAACCAGTAGCAAAGCTTCTTCTTGATCAAATTTTCTCAATTTCCTTTAATCTAGCTCTTATATTGATGTACTTTTTTCGAACATAATAGTATTTTTGGGGCAGAATAGTATTTTTGGAGTAATATGGTTTGTCGGTGCAGTATAGTATA
>JBANCZ010000370.1:0-39120 GCA_037040025.1 Sphaerogastrella javana
TGAATGATCTCAGCTACTCGAACAATCGTTCATTAAAATATAGACTATTGTAATCTACTGTACCGTAATGAGGGTACATCGAATTTGGTGTGCCGCTGAGAGCTTCGTACAGAGCTTCTTGCAAAAAGCTTGCTTTACTCTCTCTTGCTCAGTTTGTGTTCTGCTTCAATGTATAAAGCGTTTCCCAAGTTTCAGTCAGATTCGAGCTGTTATTCGAACGACATCAACGTACAATATGCTGGAGGTTACGCTTGCCCTGGTGCTGCTTTTAGCGGTGCTCATCTATGTCTTTATGACATGGAACTTCAATTATTGGAGTAAGAAGGGTGTGCCTGGTCCAAAGCCCAGTATGTTTACGGGCAATTATCCACACTTGTATACGATGAAGAAGCATGCTGTCGAAGATTTAGATGTTATATATCGGTAAGTTGAACAGCCACTTGACGATATTACATCATTTCGATCGTCATAGTCACATATTCTATTCTATTCCCCAGTCGCTATAAAAAGCAATACGACGCAGTTGGCATATTCGGAGCTAGAAATCCGCAGTTATTGATCGTCAATCCGGAGCTGGCTCGACGCGTTTTCGTCGGTGATTTTAAGCATTTTCATGATAATGAAATCTCCTATATGGTTGATGAAAAATCCGACTATTTGTTTGCGAATAATCCCTTCACCCTGACTGGTGAGAAATGGAAGGAAAGACGAGCTGATGTTACGCCTGGTCTAACACAGGGTCGCGTAAGTTATTTAAGTCTAAAGAACTATTCAATTATTCAATATCCTTATATAATTATTCACTTGTAGATAAAATCAGTCTACCCTGTAACCAATGAAGTAACCCAAAAGATGACAAATTGGGTCAAGAAACAAATAACTGCCGGGGTGCCAGACGGCATCAATGCAAAGGATGTAAGTGATGTACCCAAAGATGAATATTCAAGTATTCATTAAACTAAATTTCAATGAAATATCTCCTAATTACAGATGTCCTTACGTTTCACCACTGAAATGGTCACTGACTGTGTGTTGGGTCTCAAAGCTGAAAGCTTTTCCGATAACCCAACACCCATTATGGGTCACATCAAGGATCTTTTTAATCAATCGTGGACCTTCATACTATACTTTGTCATAGTCAGTACGTTCCCTGCACTGTCTAAAATAATGAAACTTAGATTTCTGCCCCTCACCACGGAACGTTTCTTCATCGGACTCATGCAGACGGCGATTGATGCTCGTCGTGCTCAAATGACAACGGGTAAGCAGATTGAGCGTGTTGACTTTCTGGATTATATACTACAGCTGGCTAATAAGAGGAATCTGGGCACACGACAGCTAGCAGCACATACCATGACGTTCTTGATAGATGGCTTTGAGACAACGGCTGGAGTCTTGAGCCACCTGTTGCTGCTGTTGGGCAGGGATGAGCAGGTACAGCAGCGTCTGCGTGAGGAGATCAAATCTCACGTCAATGCACAGGGAATCATTGATTTTGAGAAACTAAATGATTTAGCCTTCCTAGATGCTTGTGTGCAGGGTGAGTTCAGTTCACATCAAATCAAGTGGTTGTTTCATTGTGTCTATATTTTTGATACCCTAGAGAGCATACGTATTTTCCCACCTGCACTGTCATCGAACAAATTGTGTACCATACCAATTGATCTGCCCAACAAAACTGGCAGCACTTTCACCGTTGAGCGCGGAACCGTCGTCGTTGTGCCACACTATAGCTTCATGAAGGACGAGGAGAACTTCCCCAACCCTGATGCGTTCGATCCGGATCGCTTCATGCAACCCGATGCACTGAAAATGTACCGCGAACGAGGTGTCTTTATGGGCTTTGGAGATGGACCACGCATTTGCATAGGTATATATATTAATTTCTAATATTTATTAAGTACATTATTGTATATTTACTATATACTATGTATTAATCTATTCATTTTTATTCAGGCATGCGTTTTGCCTTGGTCCAGATCAAGGCGGCTGTTGTTGAGATTCTTACCAATTTCGATGTGCACGTCAATCCCAAGACTCGCACGGATAACCAGCTTGAAGAAGTATCTTTTCTTGCTAATTTGAAGGGCGGTATTTGGTTGGACTTTAAAGCACGCTAGTAAAAAGAATATATCCCATATGAATTTTTTTAATGTTTTTAAACGACGTACTAATAAAAGAACCGCTTTTATTATTTTTTACTATGTAATAATTTGTTTATTATTATAGTATATGTTCAAATATTCATTCCCCAAGCATTAACATTATTATTATAAGGGGACTGCCTTAAAGACGAATGTCATAGAATTATCTAATCTTAATCTTATCACCTGGCTAAATATAAACCACAAAAGCAATTCACAATTTATAGACCTTCTATTATGCATATATATCTCCAATATAGATCATATGGTAGATCATATATTGAGTTAGTAAATTGTTTTCGGTCTGATAACATACCGCTACCTATCTAGCCGGAATCTATCCACACAACTAGAATTTCTGAGAATTTGTTACCTACATTCAAAATGTCATTAATTAGCTTAAGTAGCAGCAAAGGTGAGCACCGATTGTGCTCATATATCTGTGCGACACCTGTATCGAGTGTCTGGCTGAATGGCAGCTGTAAAATCGACAAGTTATCGCCGCATAATTTGAGGCACCTTGTGCCAGGCAACGTGTGTCAACAACTAAAAATATCCATATATGCTCATATATAAATATATGAAATTTATGGTATTTATTTAGTAATTTATTCATGTCTGACAACACAGTGGCAGACATGCACCTCCCTTCTCCCTTGCCACTCTTGCCGCATGCCACATGCCACATGTTACATGCCACATGCTCTCAGTTCTCAGTTCGCCTGACTGCGCTTTGTTTTCCTGTCACTCACTTTGACAGTTGTTTAAATCATATTCATATATATATAAATATAGTTCACTAAATGTAGTAACGAACACCATATATTTGGCCAGAATTGATGGCTGTTTTATCGACAGTTCTATATATGAATATGGCAAATAAAACTCACTCGATGTCAGTGAATGCAAATAGAGCAACCCTCTTGAGAACACTATATGCTCTTTTTTGTTCTGTCGAATCATTGAGACTTTCTAATACCCAGAAATTAAGTATGTGTAATACACATTGTGTATACTTTTTTATTTAAGTGAAAAGACATAGGTTCTTGACAAAATATACTTTTACATATTCTTTTTATTTGAAATTAAAACTAAATTAAATAATTAAAAACAACTTCAGAAAATATTATGAATTTTTGATCAAGTAGTATAGCTCGGCTGTATTCTAATAATCAAAGTGAATAATCTGAATTAGAGCTAAATTATTGAGATTGTTATTAAAGTGCAATTTATTTAAAAATGTTTTTCTACTTTCCGACCATCAATTTGATTTATTTGAACAAAAATTTTCAATTTAATAATTAAGTTTTAGATAATCACAGTAAATTATTACTAAATAATTGTATTACCTTTAAATTTATAGAGTATTTAAGTGGATTTAAGTTATATCTTTATGTTCGGCATTCAAATTGAATTATCAAAACTATCTATATAAAGATAGTAACCATAATTCAAGATTAAAATATAGCCAAACCCGGCAACGATAACCATAGCAAATTGATCTTCGAGTGAACTCATCCACCTACTTTCTCATACTAAAGCTAACTTATATGATTCCTTTCAGAAACATTCTTCAATTTTATATAAAATAAAAAAAAATTTAAATAAAGCTATAGTTTATAAGTTGAGATAATTGTAGTAAATTCGTATTAAGAATTGAGTAAGAAAATGTAACTTTCTATTTATAGAGCAATTGAAAGACTACTTTCTCACACTCGAACTAATTTATTTAAAGTATTTATATTGTCTACTCTACATTTCAATTGCTATAAATATAGATCAAATGCATATAAGTACAGGCCTAAAGCTGTCTGAGCCATACCAAGTTCATTAGTTGGCCAAGTTTATTCATCACAAAGTTCATAAATTTGTGAATGAGCGTAAATGATAGCATACTTTGTTGGCCAAGATGTTGGCTGTTATAGCCGTCACTTTTGTTGTTTTTCTTGTTATTGCTGTTGGTTTGATTTGCCTTGACTCGGCTTGTTTATGGTTTTGTGGGCAAGATGTTGTGGCCTCATCAACAACGTCTCAGCCAAGCCTCCACTTGGCCAAAGCCCACTGAGTGTTGGTTGTTTGTGGTTGCTCTTGCTCTATCAAATTATTGCACAGCAAATTGATAATTTTTTTGTAGGCCCTGTTTTTAAGAAAATCGATACGGTCTATCAATTTTGTAAAAAGTTAAAATGTGTATAATAGGCAGCGCATCAGATCCCACAAAGTCTATATATATAAATTATTGATAATGATTATCAGGTGTATGAACACCTAGATTTCGGAAACGAGAGGAGGTACAATTTTCATATTAAGTACCAAGGAAGGTATATGAAAATACTTTACTGTACCGCAAGTACTGGACCAGGTCCCTACTTTCGGGCACCATCCCTACTTAAGTTTGTTGTTTTTTTTTTTTATTTTGCAACTGGCAGTGAAAATCTGTGCAATTTTCAGTTGTCACCTCAAAATAAGGGTCTTTCCATCGCTTTTCACTTTCCATGGCTGTTTTATTGCACTCTCTCTCTCTCTCTCTCTCTTTCTCTCTCTCTCTCTCTCTCTCTCACACTCTATCTTGCTTTGTGTTTTCTCGCTCTTGAGTCTGCATTAAATTATGTGGCAGCCACAAGTTTTTTAATTAGCTGCCGCACATTTTCTTGGCATTTTCCACTTGCTGCCATTGTCATCATCATCATCATCATCATCATCATAGTCATGACTGTAAAATTGAAGTAGGCGTCCCTGGCCACGCCCACTGCACGGTCTCCTTCAGTAGCCTCTCTACTTCGAGTGCTAATTGCATTTTGTGCTCTGTGTGTGTGTCTATGTTTTTTTTTGGGTACTGATTTTGAACTTTGAGGTTTTGTGCCATAAATGCAATTAGCACAAAGTTTTTCCATGAAAATGTTAATGGGGTTCTGTTGTTATTGTTGTACCAAACAACTGTCCCATCGCCCCTCACCCATTTGAGAACCCTTTAACCGCAAAGAGCATCAAGTCAATCGCATTTTAAAGAGCCGCAGAGTCAGAGCCAGAAATAGAGACCTCGGACCGAGTGAAACTCTCTTAATTGAATTAAATTTGTATCATGACAAAATAAATATTGAATGTGTGTTAGTCACACACACGGACACAGACACATACACAAATAGAATGTATATATATATAGAATGTATCTGTGTTTGTGTGTGTGTGTTTGTAAGTCGTGCGTAAATATTTGTAAAACGTGTTCATCATCCTGTTGACAAGGTCGTTTACAGAATAAATTCACTAAACCAAATATTTTTATTGCCTTTAACTTGTTTATGTTTGGATTTGTTGCCAAGGTCAAATGGAAAAATGGCCAAAACATTGAGCCATGACTATTTTTGGAGAGCACACACACCTAAGGCTGGACTTATTCCTCTTGTTTAACATATGGAGGATTTAATTCGTAGTTGACCTACAATTTGTATAGTAGGGCTCTATTTATGAGGCTTTATCGAATGGCCATAATACACTCAATTTATTGGTAATTTACAACATACCTATGCATTCAAACTTGTTGACATTATATGTTAATGGCATTATGCATTATGAATGAGCGCAACAATTCAATTGCATTCATTTTGCCATTTTCACAGTCAAAATTTATTGTAAATTCTATAAATTAAAAGCGTTTAAATTACTTATTTGGATCAACTAAAAAGTTGTTTACTTATGTACCAAAACCGTAAAGTTTTAGGGCCGGTTTTCAAATTTAGTTCTTTTTATTTAATATAGAACATAACTTACTTTAAACAAACTCTAGAACTTTTTTGCTTTTCTGTCTCTGAAAGGATCTCTAACCTAAATATTTCTGGAAAATTTCACTCTTCCATTTTCCGATGATTATGATTTAATTTTTACTATAATTATAATAATATACTATAGAATATACATAGTTTAAGAGCTTCGATTTGAATGGGTTTACGAGATTTTAAAAGTCAGGTGTGTTAACTAAGTAGCCATTGAGCTGATACAAACCCTTAAGCACACTTTGAAAACACACCGCCCCATCTCACCACTTTCACCCTTATGTGCATCTGCACTCAATAGAGGGAGTTTATTTGCTCATTCAGCTCAATCACAGATCAAATAGCCGAGAGCTGAAAGAAGAACTCAAAAAATGATGCTGTGAAAATACCTGGCAAACAATTTGAACTACGCTCAACCTTTGTGCAGGGCAAATAAGAGTAGGGTGCTCCCAAGGATGGGGTGGCTAAGAGCGAGCTGAAGAAGAAAAGAGTAGAAGGAGTAGCTACTGGAATCGCAGCCAGACACAATGGCCCCGGCAGGTCGCTTGCAGCCAAAGTGCCAGGCAATATAAATTGCCCTCACCAGCTCGTGCCCATGCTGCAACCCAAGACACTATCCCCTGTTTCCCTCCCCCCCTCTCTCTCTCTCTCACTCTCTCCCTCTCTCTCACTCTCTCCCTCTCTATCACTGTCTTTCTCTCTCCCTCTTTAGTGGGTTGTAGTTTTGTTGGATTGTCGGTGGTAAAGCCGGATCGTCTTCGCCTTTTGTTTTCCCTACAAACAATTTGCCAAATCACAGCCGCAGCAAATTGCAGATTGAGCGAGAACAGAGCATAGAGAGCAGAGAGAGAGAGAGAGAGAGAGAGTGGAGATGGGAGTAAGATGGAAAGTGGTAAGAAGGGGGTGGGAAAGGTGAATAAAAGCAGTGTAGGAGGCAAATGCATATGCATAACTTTTTGACTTGTCTCGCTTTGCCACTTATTGAGGCACGTGCCCCGACAACAACAACAACAACACCAACAACACCAACAACACCAACAACATCTACAACATCGAGCTATGCAGAGGCTAATGCAATTTGATGTGCTCCTTTGATTTCCCAATTGGATTTGCCACATAATTCAAAAAGGGCTTTTACTGCTTGGCTAGAATTGAGCTATGCACTGAAAAAAGGGCTAAAAAGGTTGCAATTGAGTTGATCAAACCCGCAAAGGCAACTCGACTCGAGAAAATTATGACAGAAATCGCACTCAATACTAAAACACTCACGCTCAAGACTCACTGAAAATCAAATCAATATGCGCTCTACTTTTTAAAATTTCTTTTTTTTTTTAAATTAACTTATATTTATGCCAATGTTTTATTGAATTAAATTAGTTGAAATTTAGTTTTATTGAAAGAGAGAAGCATGGCAGAGGGGACAAATATTATTGAAGCGAACGTTGAGCCGCCTCAATTGATACTGAGAAAGCTTTTTTAAGCTTTTGTGCTGCTAATGTAGTTTTCCCCTTTTGATCCAAATGATTGCTGAGGAGTGAGAGAGAGAGAGAGACAGCAGCAGTCACAATTGCAGTCAATTGAGTATATACATACATGAATACAAATGTATTTACTTTTATATGTATGTATGTATGTATGTATTCATAAATTCAGACACAAATACAAAAGCTTAGATCATTTTCAAGCTGTTTTAATTTTTGTGTTCTTCTTCTTGGTCTTTCGCAGATTTACTTGAAGTAGTGATGCCGAAAAATAAAGCCAACATTACCAGTAATAAGGGGAGACAGAATTAACATTATCGTAATGAGAGACAAATATAGTACAAAAGAGATTAAAAAATAAACATTTTATGTTATGGTATTTAATATTATACGTATATGAATATACTTTTTGGCGCACTTTAGCACACAATCTTAAAAATCTAGCTGTAGTAGCTAGAAATCGCTAAATTTTGGCTTATAAGTGTATGCCGGATTTTGTTTTTTAATTCCTTCTTGATCGTCTTTCGCTCAATGAGAAGCAAAACAACAAAAGAAACGCAGTTTTAAAAGCTATACGCCTATAAGTGGAGTGAGGCCGCTTGACAGCATTAATTATATTGCAAGCGAACAAGAGTGAGAGAGAGAGACAAACACACACTCGCTCAATTGCATACAAACATGGCCGCCATGGTTATCGTTGACCTTGAATCAGCAACAGCTGCGTTCGCTTGCTTATATCTTCAATTGGAAGCAGAAAGACAACGCAACGCACTTGAAATGCTCTGCGTCTGTGAGCGTAGTGAGGGCACTTCAGAAGGCAGTCAAAGCTTTTTAGAAACCCAGAGCATGCTTCATTTGGCAGAGTATTTAGGGGCAATGCATGATAACAAAGAAGATAAAGCAAACTAATTGCACGTATGTATGCAGTTGATGTAATTGTAAATACCCTGTACGTGAGCGGGCATGATGCATTTTTAAGGTATTATATATGGAAGATTTATTAATTAATAAAAAAATTAAAATTAAATGAAATATTTTCAAAATTTCTCTGAACAGTCAAATTAGTTTAGTTTATGTAATTAGTATTGCTTAATACGAAACATATTCATTTACGGTCAAATATCGATTTTTGGGTGTTCCAAAATTTACTAAAAATTCGGATTTGTAACCATGTTTTATATGATTAAAAAAAAAAAAACGTAGAATCAAAATACTAAAAACTAAAATTTGTACTTAATTCAAATCTTCCTTTAATTTTAGCACTCCTTGTTCCATACGATTGATGTTTTAGCGATTTTGTTCTATATGTCATATCTATAAATTATTATTATAAATTATTAAAATTGAAAACGAATCGAAAAAAATGGATTTCTTGAAAAAATAATTACAATTTCGTTGAAATAAAATTCAAAAATCAATACATTCGTTTAACAATAATCATATTAAGTATTTAGTATTAATATTATCATTATTCAAAATTCGAATTGCTTTAAATTTGAGTTCATAAATAAACCCATTTAATAGGGTATTATACTTTAAATAAAGTGAATCTCCTTGCTACGCATTTTGTAAGTTTTCCACGCAGAGAATTAAATGATTTTCCGGGAAAACAATTGCATTTGCATCGTCTGAATGAGTGAACAGCTTATTTCATTATAAGAAAGTTCCCATGAAATTATGAATCTGCAAAAAGCGGAAAAACATAATGAGGGAAAAACACACAGGGCACTTAACGGGTTGCAAGTTTGTTGGCCAGGCCAATAAACAAGCGGGCTAAAATTAAATTTAACAGCCAAATGGCAGGAGAGTGGAGAACCATGGGCGGCGTGGGCATGGGCAAAGGTGTGGGCGTGGCAGAGGT
The DNA here is from genome assembly GCA_037040025.1 of Sphaerogastrella javana. NCBI lineage: Eukaryota > Metazoa > Arthropoda > Insecta > Diptera > Drosophilidae > Sphaerogastrella > Sphaerogastrella javana. The sequence goes on from JBANCZ010000370.1 coordinate 9,257, forward strand.
AAATGAAGTACATTAATTGAGCGATAAATATTTTTCATATCCAGGGCTCTGGCAATTTGATAAAGATAAAATATACATATGCGCATGCATTAAAGCATATTTCGGAAAGATATTTATTGATTCTGCGAGTGTGTGTGTGACTTTCTGGGTTTGTGTGTGTGTGTGTGTGTGTGTGCAATATTGCCACATTTAATTAGCCAATGCTGCCAAAGGGGAAATGCCAATCCGTTGACACAGTCGATTATGTTAATAAGCCCAAGAAGTGTTGAATGCCCTGCATTGAGTAAATCGGGCTGGAGTTGTGGTTGGAGGTTGGGGGTGTGGGGGTTGGGTGTTTTGGTTTGGGGTCTCAAGCATCATCATGTCATAGGGTTGTTGAGAATGTGGGGGTGTTGATGTTTATGTTGTACAGCGCTTAATATTGTTTAATTGTTCATTGTGCAGCGTTGTGTGCAAATTTGCAAAGGCTTATTGGCAGGTCCCCCCTTTCCCCACCGCCCCTCTTTCTTTTGTGTACATATCATATGGCATTTCGGGAGGGCTCTCTATGCGTGCCATTGATATGTGTCGATTAAAGTGCATTTATTTAATTGCTCTTCACTCTTTGCTCCTCGTATTTACGCGTATTTACAGCGCATTTAATGCGCATTAATGAGACATGACATTTTAATTGGATTAATTGCGTTTATTAAGTGGCGCCGCGACAGCTAAAAGCTGCAGCTCCCAAATGCTAGCAGCATCTCACTGATTGAGTTCACGCTTCAAACTCCCCCTCTCCCACTCTCTCTATCTCTGTCCGTCACTCTCCCACAGCACTTAACTTGGTCAGCAGAAATCAAGGACCATCCACATTAAACCGACCACAGAGCGTTTCAGCACTGGGCTACACTGCAATTTGCTCTTTGCTCTGCACATTTACCAGACTGCGGCTAAAGATCTCGATTGAAAACCCTTCAATGTTGTGGAAATATTTTATATATAATTGTGCTTAAGCTAAAAGAATTGCTTAAAATCTTAATGAAAGCAATACAAGTACTGAATGACGGCAAGATAGAATGACAGCAAAATAATGATGAATTAAAAGAATTAAAGATAAATGGATGGATAGATAGATAGATAGATAAATAAATAAATAGATAGATAGGTAGATCGGAGGAAAGATAAATATAAATACATATAGAGAAAAATACTTAAGAAATAAGGAAAACGACGTACATTTATAGGTAGGTAGGCATATAAATATATCGATAGACATTTGCATAGATATGTATATATAAATAGTTTGAAAGATAGATTTTTTAACAGATAGATATTCGTGTATTAACACTTAGATAGCTAGAAGGATACATAAATGGGTATAAAAAAAAAATTAATCATATTTTCAAGAATCAATAATTACTTATCAGTTATCGATAATAAGGGAAAAGCCATCGAAAATATATATGATGCTTGAGCGGACATACAAATTTTTATGTGTATGTGTATGTGGGGTAAGGGTTGTAAGGGTTGTTGTTGCACGTTGCATGCTTCATGTTGCACGTTGACTGCTTAGGTGATTTCGATAGCAGATCAGTTTAACTGATTTTAATACGTACATTAGATAGAAAGAGCCGGAGATATAGTAAGAATGGGTAGGATAAAGTAAGTGTGACAGAGAGAGAGATAGATGGAGAAAGAGATAATGAGGGAGATAGTGAGATAGCTGGCGTCGCATTTCCTGAAGTCGTAAAGCGCAGCCTCAATAAAACCAGGGGCCGAAGTGGCAAAGTGGCATCTTTAGCTGCAGCTTGTGGCACTTGGGCTATAGCCAGAATCTGCATCTATAGCTGCCACATTGCGAATAACGGTTTTAATGCCGCTGCTGACAGCCCAAGGGAAGGAGTTGGGGGATGGCCAAATGCTTCGCCTTCGATTGGCTTCTTTAAATTTTCGGGATGCATGTTGTATGCTTTGTTGCAAGGTTGCGGCATTAGAAGATGCAGAATCGCATATAAAAATGTGTGCAATTAAAACGCAATTCGCAGTGCTGTGTGGCATGCCACAAATGCAGCGCAAGTGCAGCTACTAATACCGTCTCGGCTGCTACTAAACTCGCCAGACGCCGATTATGGTGAACTGTCAACGCGCGTGGCACGCGTCCAATGGGCGGCAATGCGCCTGCAATGTGCAATGTGCAACGTGCAACTTGCAACTTGTGGCAAGCAAGCAGCTCGCCTTGTGGCGTGCGAAAATGTCTTGCAGTCGCTATATATCTCCGATCTCTCTTCTGTATCTCTGCCTGTTGTTCCTTCTCTCTCTGTCTCACTCTCTCTTTCTCACTCTCACTCTCTCTCTCTCTATCACTCTCTGTCTCTCTCATAGTTCTTCCTTCTCTCTCTCCTCGCTTTTCTCTGCTCGTGTTTTTAATGCTTTTTCTTGGTGTGAATTAATTTTATTGCCCAATTGTGTGTGTGTCTCTTGCGGCACATGCTGAAACTATTAAGCGCATTTTAAACACACACACACACACATACATACTTGGCTCCGAGTGTGTGTGTGTGTGCCTGCCTTCAACTATGTACCTTTATGGGCTATGGGCGCTGCCCCTGGCGACATTTAGTGACGCCCTAACGCACAACATGCAACATGCAACACACACACATACTCACACACACACACATACTCACACACACACACACACACATACATAGGCATACATTACACTCTGCTGCTGCTGCTGCTGCATCTGCTTTTGCTGTTGCTGATGTTGGTGCTGTTGCTGCAGATGTTGCTGTTGCTGTTTATGTTGCTGCTGCATCTGCTGTTGCTGCTGCTGTAGATGTTGCTGTTGCTGCTGTAGATGTTGCTGCTGTAGATGTTGCTGCTGTTACTGCTGCATCTACTCCGTCTGCTGTTGTTGCTGCTGCTGCTGCTGTTGTTGTTGTTGTTGCTGTTGTTGTTGCTGTTGTTGTTGCTGTTGCTGCTGCTGCTGCTGCTGTAACTTCTCCATCTGTTGCTGCTGTTGCTACTTCAATACTTTTCCAATAGTTTTTCCCTCACATTTTTCGCATTAACAATAATTTTGTTATGTTTTACAATTTGCATGTTTTACACTTTTCACTCTTCCTCTTCTTCTTCTTCTTCTTCTTCTTGTTTCTTTTGTCAAAATAAAATAGAAAAAAATGTCTTCATTTTTAAACAGAAAATATATATAGACACATATTGACATGACGGATGTGACTAGCGGTAATAACTCAAACTAAATGTCTATATAGTAAATGTATTTTGTCTCAATGAGTTCTATGAAATATATATATATATATGTATTTATGCACTAATAAAAATCGTCGCTACACAGCGACAAAAAATATGCTTAAAAGCATTTAACGACAAAACAGAATTTCTCTATTTCAATTTAATAGCTCACAAAATGGGCAAGAAAATGCAGGGAAAATGCTAGGAGAATGCAGGGAAAATGCCAGAAAAATGCTAGGAAAAGCCTGCACTTCCTTTGCGTTTTTTGTGCGTATTTTTGCTGAATTTTCGCATTGTTTGCCAAACTTATTCACAGTTTTATGGCTTGGGTATGCGGAATTATTTAATTAGTTCGCACATGGAGGCCTTTAATTTAGTATGAATGACTATAGACGTGAGATTTTTGAACATGGAGCACGTGGTGAAGATCGGCTGCTGCTGCTCTTGATGTTGCTAGTGTTGCTGCTGTTGCTGCTACTGCTGTAGGTGTTGCTGCTTCTACTGATGTTGCTGCTGTTGGTGTTGCTACAGGTCTTACAGTTGCTACTGCTGCTGTGGTTGCTTCTGCGGTTGTTGCATCTGCTAGTTCTGTAAGTGTTGCTGCTGTTATTGTTTTTGCTGTTTCTGCTGCTGCTTCAGTTGCTGTTGCTGCTGATGTGTTGCTCCGATTAATACAGTTGCCGCTGCTGTTGTTGCTGCTGTAGGTGTTGCTCCTTTTACTGATGTTGTGCTGTTGCTATTGTTGCTTTCGCTACTTCTGCAGGTGTTGCTGCTACTGTTGCTGCTACTGTTATTGTCGTTGCCGGTGCTTGTGCTGCTGTTAACGTTGCTTTTGCTCTTACAGTTGCTGCTGCTGCTGTTACTATAGGTGTTGCTGCTGCTGCTGCTACTATAGGTGTTGCTGCTGTTGTTGCTGTTACTTCTGCTGCTGTTGTTGTCGTTGCTATTGTTGTTGTTGATGCTGCTGCTACAGTGTCTACTGTATATGTTGCTGCTGTTGCTGATGTTGCTGCGGTTGACACAGTTGCTGCTGCTGTTGTTATTCTTATCGCTGCAGTTGCTTCTGCTGCTGCTGCTTCAGTTACTGCTGCTGCTGCTGGTGGCACACGTCGCTTCCTGCCGCAGGGGTTTCACTTTCAGCTGGGCCAAAAGAAGCGGCAATTGCAATGCGGGAGCACGACTGCTGTCTCTGCTTCCACTTCTGCTTCTTCATCTGCTTCTTCCTATCCTTTGGCTATCCTTATGAGCAGAAGTAGGCCAGTGCCTGCTGTTGTTGCTGCTGTTGTTGTTGCCGTGTCTGTGCCACATAGAGCGCATTGAGGGTGCAACATCTCGAGATGTGCTCTGATACTGGGCCACCGCTCGTGTGCTGGCACTCGCCCTCACCCTCTCACTTGTACTTGCTTTCTCTCCCTCTCTCCCTCCCTCTCTCTCTCTCTCTCTCTCTCTCGCTTTATTTGCCCATTGGTATGTCCTTGCTGCTGATATGATAATCTCGTAGCATCGAGTGCGCGCTCGCACCTCATTTTGTTGAGCGGCACAGCGACAACTCTAGGGTTGCCATTGTCTGCCAGCCAGTCAAGTGCTTCCTGTGCTGCGTCTGCCTGTTGGCAATAAAAAAAACGGGAATTAAAATATATGCACTCAAAAAGAATAAAAAAAACGACAAACAACTTGTATACCAAGGTGCAGACAAGCAATCCCCTCTCTCTCTCCAATCTCTTTCTCTCTCTCTCTCTCTCTCTCTCTCTCTCTCTCACACTCTCTGCCTAATCGCCCCCGTTTTGCGAGGGCTGCTCGTCATTTGGTCTTATCATTAACGACTTTTGTTGCTGCTGCTGCTGCTGCTGCTGTTGTTGTTTTTTTTGTATTTTTTTTTGCGCTGACCTTTATCACTCGCCTGCGATCTGCCGTTGTGCCCCTAGCCCTCCTTCCCCCTCCCTCTTTATATTTCCAACAAAAAGTGAAAACAAAAGGCCTACAAATGAGGCACAGCATTGTACTATGAGCGCCCTCTAGCGGCTAGGGTTTCACTATCTCGCTAACTTCTCCCTCTCTCTCTCTCTCTCTCTCTATATATCTTGTCTGTTTGCATACAGGAAGTGACCTATCACAATTGGCTCAAAGTATTTTAATTGCTCTGCTTGCTCCCCTTCCGCTTCTGCTCCCACTCATACGCTTTCTCTAGCTCGTGTTTTTCCCCTTTTTAATCTAACTAACCTGCTGCATAACTCTTTCTCTTTTTTTCTTTCTCTCTCTCTTTCTTTCTCTTTCTATCTTTCCTTCTACATTTTCCTTTTCCCCTTTTTCCTCTTGCTTTTCTATTCCCACTACTTCAAATCATTCAATCATTCTCTCTCTTCTCTCTGCCTTTTCCTCTTTCCCTTTATCCTTTCTCTTCTATTCACACTGCAAAACTAAACTCAATCATTCTATCTATCTTCCTCACTTTGTCTTGTCCTCTTTCCATCTTCCCGCCCTCTGCTACTCTCACTTACCTGCTCTATCAACGTTCAAAGCTTTCTTCCTTTCTCTCTCTCTTTATTTCCTCTTTCTCTCTCCTCTTTCTTTTCTTCGTCTATTCACCTGCTCCATCAACACACACACATTCAATCGTTCTCTTTCTTTCCCACCTCTTCTACCTCTTTCACTCTCATGCACTACAGCGGCCACTCGTCTATTGCTCTACCTCTTTTGCTCTCCCTCATTTTCTTATCTCTTCCTCTTTTTCTCGTCGCCTTCTCTTCCTCTTCTTCTCCTCTCTGCCTCTTCCTCTTCTTCTTCCACTCCCACTCACTACAGCTGTTGCTGCTGCGGCTGCTGCTGCTTAGCTTAGTCTCAGTCTGTGGCGCTGATCTAATCAACTTGCAACTAAATCTAACGGTAAAAGCATTTTTAGCTTAACTGAACAACAACAAAAAGAGAACAAAATTATTGCCCTTTGATGTCACACATGTGTCCTGTCTGCGCTGTCCGTCTGCGCTGTCCGTCTGTCCGCAGTCTGACATCCTGTTCTGCTGCTGTTTAGACAAATTTTCGTCTGCAATTTGTATCATTTATTTGTTTCTGCTTTTTTTCATTAATTTTTTCCTGCATTTTTTTTCAGCTCTTTTTTTGTTTTTGTTGTTGTTTTCATTCGTTTTTTCTTTTGTTTTGCCACACACAAAATTAAGTTAACTTCCTGTCTGTGTCTATCGCTAATAGCAAATTAATAAGAGCTTCCGCTTCAATTTCTGGCCAAGTGGTTTGCGGTTTTTACTCACCCCAACTTCCCAGTTGCATACTCCCTCTCACTCTAACCCACCAGCTATCTTTTTCGCTCGTACACTCTCTCATTCTCATTCTCTCATTGTTTCCCTTTCGTTTAGATTCTACGCTTTCGTTGTTGCCGCCTGCTTTTGTGGGTGTTGTTCGTCTGCTTCGGCTCCAGGCAACAGCTGCGCCTACATTGGCGCCTGTCCTTGACATACATCGCTCTACCTCTCTCAATCTCTCTCTCTTCCACATCTCTCTCTCTCTCTCTTCCACATCTCTCCTTCACACTTTCCCTCCTTTACACTCTCTCTCCCTCTCTTTATTGCTGTTTCCACTTGAATTGCGCGCGAGCTCAGCTGTTCTGCTGTACTTCTGTCTTGCTATCCTTCCGTCCCGTTGTCCTTCTCTCCTGTTGCCCTTCCGTCCCGTCGTCCTTCTGTCCTACTTGCAACATGCAACAGCTCTCGCTGCAGTTGCATATACAAATGCCAAAACGTCTTGTTATCTATGTAGGGCTCTCGGCTATCAATTGCTCTCCCCTCTTCCCTTTCTCCCTCTCTCTCTCTATCTTCTCCTTCCCATTTACCAAGTGTAACAGGCTCAGGCTGCTTCCTGTTAGCTTATTGTTTTTTTTTTTTCTTCTGTTGCTGCAGCGCATGTGCAACGGCAGGAATGACGCAAGTTTCCTGCCACACAAAGCCTAACAGCTGTGCAAATGCCACAATTGATATTACAAATGCCGCTGCAACTGAAGAAACAAAAAAAAACTGGAAAAAAAATGCGCACAAAATCTCAAATTAGAACGCAATTTGTGTTCCGTTTTATTTGCCTTTACTTCTTCGCTCGTTCGTTAGTTATGTGCAAACTGTGCGATAGTCGTGATTTGCATGCAAAGCCAGCTATCGATATGCAAATGTGCAAGGACTACAACAGCTATCGATGTGCAGCGCAAACAGCTTTCTGTCGTTTGACACGTGCTTACTGAATTACTGCATGCAATGACAGCCATCGATAAATGTGTTTTGAATGCAAAGCCAGCTATCGATATGCAATTATTTGCTACTTGACCTTCACTAATTGTGCGCAAATTGTGCGTAATTCGGATTCTTTGTCACATTTTCGCACTTTTGGCTTGCAATGTGCATTATTGCAGCTATGCCACACATGCATAAGTGCTGCCTGTCAATGTTGCCACTTGCATTGTTGTGGCATTTGCTTTGCGCGGGCTCTAAATGCCGTCGGCTATGCTGCACTTCTTCTATGTGATGCATTGTTGCAGGCATAGCTCATTGTTGTTGTTGTTGATGTTGTTTTTGTTGCTGTTGTGATGCTCGTATTTTTCACATTTTTAGCTTAATTGCATTGGCTGGCCGCACGTTCCACTGCTTGGCAGACATACAGCAAGTTGCAGCAGGCGGGGGCAGCTGCAGCAGCAATTGTTTGCCTTTGCCTCACGTGCAACAAGAAGAGCAAAAGCAACTGGTATTTTGCTAGCTAATAGATGCAACACACACAAAGACACACACACACGCATACACACTGTGGCAAGTTAGAGCTTGCCCCCTTAGGCTAAACACTTGCAGCTTGCAACACTCTGTGTCTAGCAGGCAAACAATTGCCCAATCCCCTTGCCCCCTGCCAACAACATTGTAGCTGCCAATACAAATTCCCCTCTTCTACTTCGCCTATCCCTATATATCTCTCTCTCTCTCTCTCTCTTTCTCTCTCTCTTTCTCTCTCTCTTAGTCAGCCATTTGGGGGAGTGAGCTGGCAATGTGCGAGGCGTAGATGGCAGCTTTACCTGCGGCAGGTGTTTGCTAGTGTTTGTGTTTTGGCTTGTTAAGTTTAAGATTGTTTGATATTACAGCCAAGTTGTTGTTGCTGTTGTTGTTGTTGTTGTTGTTGTTGCTGTGTGTGTGTGTGCTTTGGCGCTAAAAGACATGTTACAATTATGATTGTTGGCGTGTTTTATTAATTACAGTCAAGTATCGGGCCATCATTTAGTTGCGCATTTAGTGTGAAAGAGAGGAAGGGGTTGAAAGAGAGAGAGAGTGAAAATAGAGAGAGAGAGACAGAGAGAGAGAGAGAGAGAGAAATACAGAGAAAGGGAAATGGAGTTAGAGGGTTAATCAAACGTTTAGTTTCCCCTTCTTTCTAACTACTTTTAGTGCTATTTTTCATTCTATTCTTCTCTCTTTCTTTACACCTCTTCCTCTCTCTTTCTCTCTCTACCTATTCCTCTTCCTCCTTTCCCCTCTCTATATGCTTAATAGCGCATTGCATTGCATTAGCTGCAGTTCCTTTCACATGCCACGCTATCATGCATAAAAACCAAAAAAAATTATAAAAAGAAATTAATTGAGAGGATATAGCAAATAATTTAGTTAATTTAATAAGTTAGTCAGCTATGACGTAAGCGTTGAGGCCAAGGACAAAAGTGCATACACTGAACAAAAAAATCAATATTTAAAAAATATAGGAGCAGCTGCATTCAGGCAAAATTTGAATAGAAATAGGAAATAAAATACAATAGGAAATACAAATAAAAAATAGAAAATAAAATTTAAATAATCATATAATTATATAATTTCAAAGGAAATATAAAATAAAAAAAAAACAGAAAATCGAAAATGGAATAATTTAATAATTAAATGTAGATTATTTAATACAAATCAATATTAAATTTTCTATCGATATATATTATTATTTTTGTTGTAATCGGCTGTTACAATTATATTAGCAAACTAAATATCGATAGTTTAAAACATTATCGATATTATTTTACATTTTTTGCTTCGATATCTCACTTCCACACTGTTATGCTATGTTAACAGCTGCTGTTATCTAACATTCTGTAATAATTAATATGGCAAAAACATTTATTAAAGGTAGATATTTAAACATTATGATATATTAACATAGTATTTACATATCTAGCGATAATGTTTGTCTAATGAAAGATCGTATAATTCCGTTGATTTGACATATCTTTTATGTTTGGGTTTATTTCGTGCAGTGTATCATATATGCAGTACGCTTTTAGTTTGAATGCTAAACGGAATCAGAGAATCGTCATCTTAAGCGCGTCAACTGAACAATCTAACTGATTGCTTACAAATGAATCTCAATTAAAATTAATTCAAAACATGAACTGGGGTATTATTTTACCCGTTTGACACTCACAAAACACACACACACACAGGCACATATACTGACACTGAAAAACACACATACAGTGAGTCTTAGATATATGCCACACCACAGATTGACACACATTCAACACTGCGGGAGTCAAGTCCAAACGACAAGGGGTAGGATCAGCTGGTGGGAGAAAGAGGGTGCACTGTAATAATAGTTACAGCTAGAGGGAGATAGAGTATCTGTGTGTGTGTGTATGTGTGTGTGTGTGTGAGGCGCCCAAGCCATGGACATACCATGGTGCATATATCAGCATCAATTAATTTGGTATTCGTGATTCTACTTAACATCGATTGACCCCAACAGATTAGTGTGAGCGACCAAAAGAAATTTTTAGTGTAGCAAAGCATAAGCAGACACTCACACACTCACACACATTCTTTCAACACTTTACAACACTCTACGGTCACTCAGAGCGACCCTCTTAGTTCTTCAGTTATTTGTGACGCAAATTGTGCACAGCCCATAACACTTAGTAGCACAATTGATCTATTTGATGGTGTTTAAATACCCTGTATTTACGAAATTTGATTAAACTCATTACTAAAGCATATACTAAATTTTTATGATCTATAGTGACCCTTATTTGATCCCTTAACTTTTCCATATAGTCTGTTGATGCTTTATTTGATCTTGTATATTATATACACGTAGAGCACACCCTACTGGCCTGCACTCAAGCAGTTTATTTATTTGCTCGCATTGTTGATCGCATTTCCACGATTTTTTTCAGCTCTTGACGCGTATCTTTTGCATTCAATATTTAATGCCTCAATGCCAGATCTGTGCCGCGATCGTATCTATATATATATACATATATTATATATTTTTTGTATTTTTGGGGCGCCGTTGACTATCTTTTTAATGCTTAATTGGTGCGATTGAATTAAAATCGTTTGACGCCACTTGTAGGCCTTAGTGTAGCCCCTTCTCTATCTATCTATATATATATATATATCAGAATATAGCTGCCCCCTTGGTCTCTGTCGATTAGGCATTCACGGATCTCACTTGATTGCTCTGCTTCTTACTATGGCTGTTGCTCGATTTGCTTAAATGATTGATCAATGAGACAATTGTCAATTTACGCATCAGTGTCGTATCTAGCTATATGGTCTACATATATAGAATGATCTTGGGGGCCTTTCGTTGCGTCTTAGAATTTGCATGAATCTCTGATCGATCGATCGTATCATACGCGTTGGGCAATCAGTGCACATTTTGTTTATTGATCGTGTTACTTGATTTGTTATTGATTGATAAATAAATATATATATATATATAAATACGTATTCATATATATATATATATCAAAATATATATCATAGCTACTGTATAGCGTCATAAGTGAACTAATTTATCTATTGATCGCTTGCATAACCCCATAGAGTTGTATTCGCCTCATTTGCATAACAAACTCGACATTTTGCAGGTGTATATAGAACGCCCATAAACAATCTATAATAGATTTCTTATGATAGTAATTATCGGAAGTATAATAAAGCGTATTTTAATACTGTATAATTTACGAGCTTCACTGGATTATATATGCCATAGCGGAAAATTTTTCAATTCTTGGCTTAAATGCTTTGGCAACTAGTTCATTTGGAACCTTTTTGGTCTTCCCTGAGATGAGATATAAGACTCTCTATATAGAAATCTTTGATATTGTATTAGTGACAAATTTTATAGAATTTTTGTTTTAAAGCCATTTATATCCTTACTTCCTTGTTTGTCGTTTTGTCATAGTCATTTCCTCTCTCTAGTTTTTTTTAGGTGTTTTTTCGTATTATTTTTGTACAATTCCCAGATCATTATAATGACAGTTAAAGAAAGTGTGCTGTCAACTGTAGTTGCTAGGGGTTGCTTCGTCTGTTTGCAACACCAGGATGCATCTTCAGTTTTTGATCCTGAGAGAAGTCAACTTCATAAATTTCCGAACTCATTCGGCCGGAACAAAAAAGTGTCCCTTTTTTAAGGTCGTTTTATTTCTAACTTTTGTATAAATGTTAACCTATTTAATTGACTTATAATTGGAGAAACCCACACAGAAGAAGAGATAGAAAGAGAGAGAGAGAGGGTGAATGAGTGAGGGAGGTAGGGAGAGAGGCTGGCACCGGCATATGTGTAACTAATAATTTTGCTACAAGGAATTCGTCAAGCGCAACACGAGGGCGAACAGTGGTTAACTGGATACAACGTGCTTTCATTCGACCTACCAAGCAACCATCCATCCATCCATCCCCTACAGGGTATATAGGGTATAGGACTAGGGAGTATGCAGGATCGCAATCATACATATGTGAAAAGTTAGCGGCGCGCAAAGTTACAGTTGAACGAGTTTTCGCTTTTCGCCTCAAGCAAATGTTCATGTTGCATACACAGAAAGAGATAGAGAGATATATATTTAGCTAGAGTAGTACAATGGTAGGGCTAACTATATTATGCCGCCCGCCATGTTGAACTTGAAATTGTTAATTGGCATTGGCAAGGGCACCTACATATGCCAAGACCCCAAAAAAAAGTAAAAAAAAAAAGGTTGACAAAGTGTTTGCAGTCGTACTTTTCCCCTCTGTTCATGCCACAAAAACAACTGCAATGTTGCCTTTTGGCTCTACCTGTGCCGCTACCTGTGCCTCGTATAACCGAGGGTCCTCTGTCAGCTGTTACAGGGTTCTGGTTCTTCTTGTTGTTGCTGTAGCCAACGGTATAGGGCAAATGCGGCACCAATACAAACAGGATCAGCCTGAAGTCAAGTCGAATAGCTGTCTGTAGTTTTTAGATATTTTATAGTAGATAAGATCAATCTCACGTGCGGTATTCATAAGGTTTTATTTATGGAGAAAGAAAGGGTTTGAGAGCTTTATGTATAGCTTAAGAAGAGCTTTAAGTATGATCTCAAGTATGGCTTTAAGATAAGCATAAAATAAAGATTTAAGTGGAGCTGAAAGTTACATTTATAAAAAAGATTCTTAGTATGAAACTTTGACTCCCCTATAAGGATGAACGAAGATGTTTAAATATATTATAGTTATTTTTAGGTGCGCCTTGAAATATTGTTTAATAAGTCCTTTATATTAAAGCACCTTTAAATTAAGTTTCTTAACTTTTTTGTAAGTTCGAAGGAAAAGATATTGAAATGCTTTAAGTAATCCAATATTTAAAGTTTCTGTCGCTTTTTTGGTATGGAGATAAAACAATTTAATCTTTAAATGCAGCTTTAAGTTTAATTGATGTTAAATCTCTTTTATACGGAGCTGTAATAAATTCTATATAGAGATTTTCTCACATTCCCCTCAAATGCCAAGAGTTACTTTTATTGAAGTTTTTTTGTTTGTGCGTATTATGAAATCTTGACAAAAGATCACTCTGATTATGAGCAAATTGAGTTTAATGTTTATTATTCTTGGTGTGCGCTCAATTTCAGATGCGGGCCAGTTGTACATAAAACTGATTACAACATTTAATTAGCCCAAAGTTTGATCAATTCATTATGGTAGTTGCTGCCCCTTTGTAAGGTTATGTAGTAAATGTTGAAAGGGTTATTAAACGTCTATAATCTTCATAATTTTTATAGACTTTTCTCAGACAAATTAACTATAATTAAGGTTCAAATTTACCCTTAAATATCCCAACGATCGAGAGTATTAACTCTATTTAAAGTGTTCAGTTTTTGGGCAATGACTTTCCTTCAATTATTGCAGCCTTATGCAATTTGGCAAGGTGCGCCTTGTGGCAAGTGCTAAGTTCATAATTTGCCATTGTTGCATTAAGAGGAGGAAGGGGGGGGGGGTAGGGGTTTCAATAATTACTAAATGCCAAAGGTAGTAAATTGTGCTATGGCACGAGTAGAGGCTTTATTAATTTTTGTATTTAAAACATTTCAAGCACTTCGACACCTTCTTGCCACATGTGGCAGCAACAACAGCAACAGCAGCAACAGTAGCAATGATCTCAAATTAATGCTCAACTCGCTGCAGCAAGTAGAAATAATGAGCCTGCAGCGACTTGTGGCAAGGCGGCAGCAACAGCAACAGCAACAGCAGCAGCAACAGCAACAGTAACAGCAGCAGCAACAACAACAGGGTGCAAGCTTGAGCAGACAAGCACGCGCATAATCAAGACGCTGGACTTGGACATGGACACACAGGACACTGGATGCAGCATGTAGAGACATGGGCTGCCTCAGCGAATGTTGCTGATGTTGTTGCTGTTGCTGATGTTGCTGTTGCTGTTGCTGTTGCTGCCTCGGTTGCCTTTATGATTATTGTTATTATTGCTTGTACGCCATGCAATTGAGGGCAAGTCATCATTAATGCAGTCCTGACTGCAGCATTACCAAAAACCGCTGGCACTAAAATAAAATCGAATGAAATATAATTAAATGTCGCTGCCTACAGTGCAGTAGCTTCAATGTTGCTGCGGTTACTGTTGTTACTGCTGATGTTGCTGATGTTGCTGCTGTTGCTGCTGATGTTGCTGCTGCTGTGCGTAGTTGGTAGCCTCTCGTAATTTGGTAAAACATTCTTCGGTGGCTGCAGAACGCCGATCTGCAGCGATCTCTTCGATCGCATACCAAGGCATATTGTCAACCGGTTTAATGCAGCACAATAGCACCGTCTCTTTCTGTCAATGCAACCGTCTCTGTGCGCTGCTTATCTGCGGCTTTGTGGCATCTTTAAATGGCGTTTTTTCGCACTCAACAGCAGCAACAGCAGCAGCAACAGCAACAACAGCAGCAACGTTCAAATGGGCTAAAGAAACGTTCACTGATTTTTAATTATACGAGGCAAACGATGCAGGCCATCAGCAGCAACAGCAACAGCAGCAGTAGCAGTAGCAGCAGCAACGTTTGTGGCATGGTTCTTGGCTAACAGACATGGCCAAGAAGCCCAAGCAATCAGATCTAGTGGAGAGAAGAGAATGACGGTTGTATGGCGGGTGCAGAGTTGTGCCCTTTCGTCACTTTAATATTGAAACACTTAATCACAATTTTTGCTTTGCGTTACGTTTCATGGGGCATGCCACACATAAATGGGCTAAAGACGACGAAATAAAGAAAAAAAAAGTAAAAACGTTGTATCGCAATGCCAAATATCTCATACAAATTAAGCAAAAGCGAGGGCTCCAAAGAACCAAAAGGTAAATGATATTTTTGTGCAACCATCGCATGCCACATTCTGTTGCAACTTGTGGTTTGTTGTCGTCGCTTGGGAATTTTATTGCCGCTGATCTCACTCGTTCGATCGTCTCTCTGTATCGATCTCTCTCTTGCCCTCTTTCAATCTCAGTATCCCTTTCTCTCTCTCTCTCTTTCAATCAGTCTTTCTCTTCCTCTCTGTCTCTCTCGTTGTGTCATTGTGTCTCTGTCTGTTGATAATTAATAACAGCCGAAAGCGGCATAAAAACGGCCAACACCCAATCGTGCACCCTGCAAAAAAAAAGACGGCCCAAAAGGCAGACAACCAATGGTAATGTTAATGCCAATATCGTTGCTCATTGGCCAACTATAAAAACGTAAAGACAATCCATAAGCAGCCAAAGCAACACAGCAAAAAGACACAACATATAAAAAGACAACCAGAAAGACAGACAGAGATATAGGCAGAAAGACAGACGGAGAGACCGACAGACTGAGAGACCGACAGACTGAGAGACAGTAGTCTAAAGCAGACATAATCTCAGACAAGCTGGAATGTCAATGGAACTCGGCAGCTCCAAACTGGAACCGTAGTCAGAGGCCCCAGAGAGCACCCAACAAAACCCGACGGACCACAAGAGGTTCCAAGCGTGTCTGTGTGTAAAAGAGAGAGGACGAGATTTCAATGTTGTAGAGCGATTAAGATCACAAAAAGATTCAACGCCTACCAGTAGACACAGAGCCACACATAAAACACACAAACGAGACAGACAAATGAGACAGACAGACGGAGAGACGGACAGACGGACGGACAGACAGACAGAGCGACGAGTGCAACAACGCAGACAAGCGACTCAAAAGAGACAATGAGCTGACAGCAAGTGACAAGTGTGCAATTAGAAAACAAATATTGCATTAGATGAAGAACTCACACGATCACACGTTCAGAGATCTAAACACCATCAGACGATCACACGATCGTTTTGGTATAATAAGCTGTGCGAGCTTCAAATTCCAACTAACGATAGTTGTTTATTATTTATACTATAGTTAAGCGGTTGAGTAATGATAGCAATTGTGCTCTACATAATAATATTTTCGAGTTCTTAGTGGTTCGTTATATAGGGAAAGAGTTGAAAGCCGTATATAATGTAGATGATAGTAAGCTCAAACTATCGATAGATTATTTAAATTTTAAAATATTTGACTATTTAATCAAAAGTCCCTTAATTAATGTTTTTTAAAAAAACCCTTGTTGTAGCATTAATAACTGTCGTTTAAACTATCGCTACATCAAAATGTATCTTTCCTACATAATCTATAAAATATTTTCGACCAAGATTTATATATTATGTAGAAGGTACTTAGTTCATACTATCGATAACACATTTTAATAATAAGATAATTCATATATTTATATAATTGATTTAGTTGATTAATCATTTATCATTTAAACTATCGGTGCTGCAAATGTGTCTAATCTAGGCATTATTTATAAAATATGCTCAAAATGTGCACATTCTCAAGATTTATGTTATACAAAATACAGTAAAAATCTCACAAAATTTGATCAAATTTCATGCAATTTCCAATTCGCATCACGCAACATTTTCGCTGGCAGAAAAACTGATTAAAATGACACAAAACAAATGCAACAAAAAACAATTAAAGCCTAAAGGCAGCTAAATCAAATGATATGGCCAAGGACAAGGCACTAACAGACAGACAGACGGACAGACAAAGAGACATATCTCTATACGGTTAGAGAGGGGGAGAGAGAGGAAGAGATGGATAGTGGCATAGGCAATCCGACACAGGAGACAAAAAGGACAAGGAACAAACAAACATAACACAGCGCCATGGTGCCAGGCAAAACGATTTATAGCCCAATGGAATGTGCCACGATTGAAGCTTGATGCTTGATGGTTGATGCTTGATGCTGTTGATGCTTTTCGACCCAAAAGGATCAGTTGATGAAAATCAGGCAGTAGCTAAAGTGAGAGAGAGAGAGAGAGAGAGCTATAATAAAAAACAATTTAGTTTGTCCAACGAAAAGAGGGAGAAGGATTGGGAGGATGCAGCACTGAGTCAGTTGGGCACTTGGGCTGCCACTGGGCTGTGATGATTAAAACACATTAAAAATCCAGTAGCAGACGCTACACTGCGAGAAAGTTGAGGTATATACATAGGTGTATAGTATACAAATGTAAACTATTCATATCTTTATGGTATATATGGTATAATTATCTCTCATTCTGGAGACTGTACCATAATAACATAGATACATAGTATAAATATTTAAAATACATATATCTACGGTATCTGAATATGACATAATCAGATCTTATTCTTGAGACTGTACCGTAAAAGATATACAACATAAACTATATACATTTCAATCTATATCTATCTATACCTATCTGTATCTAACAGTTTTTGCACATATCTTTCTATATGTATCTATCTGTACCTATCTGTATCTACCTGTATCTGATATATCCATCATTAGACCTTAAATACATATATATCTTTCTTCAGCATATAAACCCTAGATTTCTTTTATATTATTATTATTCAGCATTCATACTATATAGTAGATTGTATAGAAGTAATCCTAAAAAACATAGTTCTGAAATCAGAACCTCCACGTATCTAAAGAACAGTCCTGCTTTTACATTAAATTCTGCACCGTTTTTTCTGTATTTTTTTTTTAAATTTTTTTTTATTTTGTTGTAATTTCTTGCAGTGCATAGAATTTGTTCGCTGAGCATTTTGGGGTTTGACGACTTTTTCCTCACATCGAGCAGCTCAGCAACTAATTTCATATTTTTCATGCAATTGCTGAAATTCCATAGGGTTGTCCCCTCCCCGAAAACCCCCAAAAGAACACAGAACACAAAAAAAGAGAATGAGAGGCAGAGAGAAGAGAAACGTAGAAGAAGGAGTTGCAGCAGCATCCCTAAAAAGGGGTTACTGCATTTGTATCTTTGTATCTTTTACGTATCTGTGCGTATCTGTGTCGCAATCAGATGCAGTCTCTCCACACGATTGTATGTCCAAGCGTCTGCACAGTCTGTCTGTCTGACTGTCTCCGCATTTGTCTCCCCGTCCATCCGTCCATCTGTCCATCTGTCCGTTTTGATGGCCGGGGACTACCTGTTGCGACGTGTTATTAGGGCGACGTATTGACGACAAGCAAACGTCAACCCAAACGTCAGCTCATCATATCATCGATTGATGTGTGTGCAACCCCCCAACCCCGCCAAACCTCTCTTTCCGACCACCTCTCTCCTTCCCCCTCTCACTCTCTCTCTCTCTCTCTTTCTGCAATCTTGGGCTTTGGCTGAGATTTTTTGGTGCTGCTGGAATTTTGTAGTTTTAGCAAGCCGAAAAATGTTTCTCCAGACATTGCTAATTTTTTTTTTTGGCGTTTTTCATTTTGGTAGCAAAATTCAGCTGGTGATATTTCTTGGCCTAAACTGCAGCAGCAACAACTGCAACTTAAAGGCAACAACAACAACCACTTTTACTCCTTTGGGCTTCTGTTGTTGCTGTTGCTGCTGCTGTTGCTTCTGTGGCCTGGGGACGTGATTTTGCGCTTTAATGAGGATTATTAAATGCGAGATTATTATGTGCTGCAATTACTTTACGCAGCCACTGTGCATGATACATATACATATACACATGCATGTATATATATATGCATGTAGATGTATGTGTGTGCATATATTTTATGCAATTTTTGCAGCTTGATTTATTTTATTGAACCATAAAAATGTAAATTGTTGCTGCTGCTGCTGCTGCTGCTGTTGCTTAAACGTTGTCAATTATGGCCTTTGACAGGTTAATATTAAGCAAAGATCTGTTACTATATATATATATAGCTATATATACTTATATATAGTTGCGGCAGATTAGCATTTTTGTGGCAGGATGAGCTGCATTTGTTGCTGCTGCTGCTGTTGCTGCTGCTGTTGCTGCTGCTGTTGCTGCTTCTGCTGTTGCTGTTGTTGCTGCTGTTGTTGCTGTTGCTGCTGTAGATGTTGCTGCTGTGTCCTATGTGCAACATGTTGCCGCAGGCGCAACAGTTTCCGGCTGAGCGCCAAGTTCAACTTTAGCGAGCATTACGCTGCCTCTATTAACATAATCACAAGACAAGTCCAAGTCCAGGCACGGTGGGTACAACCGAAAATTAAGCGAGTGATAGACTGTCAGAGAGAAAGAGAGAGAGAGAGTGAAAGAGAGACTTAACGAGAGAGAGAGAGAGAGATAATAGATGTTGAATCACTGCTGGATATGCAAGAAATGCGAGGCAAGGGGCTAAAGATCAATTTGGCGCTGTGGAATCACTGCAGGGCGATCAATTAAAATTTTGATCGAATTTTCGTCAATTTTTTGACATGTGGCCAACAGAAGCCAACAATGGGGCGTTGCCCTACCCAGCAACAACATCAGACACACGCAGCCAAGTAATGGCATGTACATGCAGCAGTTGTTCATGAGGTGAAGGCGCAGGCCCAGGACACAGAACAAAAGCCAAGACTCAGACTCAGACTCAGACAAAGAGAGAGAGAGAGAGATTCAGAGCCAGACCCAGAGCCATGGCCCAGATCAATGTAAAGCTCAAATTGTTCCCTGTGCTTTGCCTAAGGCAAACAGAAAATTTCGCATTCTGTCTCTCTGTCCATCTCTCCTTCTCTCTCTCTCTCTCTCTCTCTTTCTCTCTCTCTCTCTCTCTCTCTCTCTCTCTCTCTCTGTCTCGCTCTATTGATCTCACTCTCTTGCTGTCGTCTGAATGAAATTGATTAAAGCGTAAATGAATTTTTGTGGCCGCAAACTGGAAATCTGAAAATCTGGTAGCAGCCCCTGCATATCTATATATATATATATATATAAATATGTACATATATATATGCAGACCGTGGCCACAGTAGAGATGATTATAACATAAGATCGATTGCTGCCTGTCGCTGCTGATCGCTAACTCGATCGCAGCTACTGTGGAAAGCAGACGCCGTCGATCGATAGTCGTTGCCCGCATTGATGATATGCTACTGATTGCTATATATATGCTATATACATATACATGTATGTGTATGTGTATGTGTATATGTATGTGTGTAAGGGGTGTGTGTGATAGAGCTTGGCATGTCCGTATAGCGGCTACTGCTACTGCTCTTAGTATTTTGAACGCGATTATTGAGCTGCCAAACATGTTTATACCCTGCGAAATTAGAATGCTATTTAGTAAATTGATTAATTTTAACGAAAATTGAAAATTGGGCCGTAAGCTTAAATATAGCATAATTAATTTGCTTAAACTCAAAGCAAGTTTTCTCTTTGATTGAAGCCAAAAAAAAAGGTAGATCAAACTGTTCTTGAAAATGTGCATAAAATTAATTGAAAATAGTTTAAAAATGTTTGCAATTTTATATAATTTTTTAAATTTACAATATTTTTAACTATAAAATATGTTAAAACACAGATAAAAATATTTTTAAAAGCTACTTAAAAAACCTTCTTAAATAAAAAGCTTAGTTAGGGGTAAAAATATTAATTTTTGACGGTAAATTTTTTGAAAATGTTGAGATTTTATATAATTTTGAAAGTCAACAAATTTGTCTACATTTTTAAAATATGCTATAAGAATAAAACCTGCTTAAACACTTACAATTAAACCTTCCAAAGCATAAGATAAAATTATGAAACTCTTCTCAAATACCTAACGTATCTAATAGTTGTGTATGCCCCAATCTCTGAATACATACACGCATTTTTTTTGGCAATGTTAGCCGTGATTTTAAGCCGTTTTTTAAGCTGTTTTTTTGTGCTTGGCATTTGACAAACTAGCCAGAGGCAGCGACAGAGCCAGTGGCAGTGGCAGAAGGCAGCAATTTGTGGCAGCATAGGGTTATGGTGCTTAGGCGAGTTGCGGCGCGATTTAAGTTGATCCGATCACGATCAGATATGGTATAGATTCTTCGACAAAGTTATGCGAAATGCCATAATTTTTTTTTTTGGCTTTGGCATTCCTCTTGCGTGTCTCAGGGTGAGGTTTCAGGATAACTGGGAAAACAAAAAAAATTAAAAACGCGGCTAAAAGCAAACGGTAAACGGTAGCTGCAACTATAATTAGGGTAGTACAGATTACCTTTATGCTGTCTCTGGTTCTCTCTCTCTATTTTTTCTGGTATTTCGATTTCCATTTTGGCTATTTTTGCCACTCGATTTCGGTTTTATTAATTGTGTTGGTAGTAGGGTGTGCGAGCGAGCCGGAGCTATACATTAATTTAGTTACGCTTCGATGGATGCTAAAGCTTACGGATCGGATCGGGTCATTAAAGCCAATTTCGTGATACGGCAAATTACTTCTTCAGCTACAACTCCATGTCTTTCTTCGGTTTTTTTTTCGCTAAATTATAGAAAGCAAACAAATCGGCGCCCCCAAACGAGACTTCAGTTACCTCTCCACTTGCCCCCCAACGCCCACACTCGCAAATCATTAGAAATCAACGCCTGTCAGTTCGGGGCCCAGAGTAGAGCTCAGCTTGAGGCTCTTTAAAGATCGTCAACTTTTGCTTCTTCTTCTCCATTTGAGTCTTCTTCGTCTTCTTCTTTTTGATCTACTGCTACTTTGATCTTTTGGGTGCTGCCAATATCACTGAGTGAGATAGAGACCTTCTTCATTGTTGACTTAATCAATAGACTAAATTTGGGTTGTTTTCCATTTTGTAGACCCCAAAAGAATGAAGTGAAATTTCCCATTGAGTCTGCACAAAATCGAAGCCAACATTTAGCTAGACAAACAATACAGTATAAAAGCCAATATATAGAATGGCTAAATAAAGTAGATACTGCAAAGACAGCCAGACGGTTGACTCAGAAAGTCAGAGAGATAGGGATAGGTTGCAGAGACCGTAGAATCGATGAAGCCAGATGAAGCGGATGTAATGAAAAGGAGGTCAAAGGGACAGTATACAGAGTGTAGAGTTGGGAACTCTATTAAATGATGTTTTAAATGATCCAATAGTTAACTAATGTTATATTACAATAATTTTACAATCAGTAAACATTAAATAAATAATGTTATAAATCTTTATTGTATTTGAATATCTTTGGAAAGTTTTAACTCATGTACCCCCTCTATCTTCCACTTGCAGAGCCAGGCCCTGGCTTTGACCCGTGCAGCCAATGCGGCGGCTGTGGTTGCTGCCGCCAATGCAAATGCCAATGCCAATGCCAATTTGAATGCGAATACCAATGCGAAGAGCCCTTCCGCTGCTGCTAGTCTCATGGACATGGCTGTAAAGAAGGAGCACTCACTGTCCCCGGTACACAGTGTCATTCCGGAGGAGCTGGGTGCTAGCTTGGGGCAGTTGCAGCATAGGCGCTCATCGCTGCAGGGTGTGCAGGAGAAGCTCACACAGTTGCAGATGCAACACCAGCAGCAGCAACAGCAGCAACAGCAACAGCAGCATCAACATCAACAGCAGCAACATGCAACATCAGAGTCAACTGCGGCAGGACGACGCTCCGCAGACGGTAGCCCCTCTGCACTGAGTCAACACCAACACCAACACCAACAACAACAGCAGCAGCAGCAACAGTTGCAGTCACAGCAGCAACATGTGCTCAATGCGGCCGGCGACAACACCCTGTCCTCTTCGGCCGCATCTAGTCAGAATGCCTCTCTAGCTGCCACGCCCAAGAGCGAACGTGAGGAGCGCGGCAGCATCTCCTGTCTGCCGCCAGCAGCTCTGGGCATGGCCGTGGGCGTGCAGCAGGCACAGCAGCAGCAACAGCAACAGCAGCAGCAACATCAGCAGCAGCAGCAGCAGCAGCAAGCAGAGAAGCTGCTCAGTCATCCGGCCCTGGAATCCCGACGCGATTTCGATGTCAGCAAAGTGAATCGTGAGTATGCTCGCATTAAACTATGAATAGCATATTGAATATTCATAAGGCGCACGCAGATGACAATAAATTTATTATATTGCCTTCAAATAACTAGCCGGCGTTGCCCTGGTACAATACAAAAACAAAAATTTATATATTTAGTTCAATTTGATTTGATTCCGAAAAAAAACTCCATTCTGAGATGGAAGACAACATTTAAGATCTATGTAATATATTTTTTTATATAGAATCTTAAACTATCGTTGGTTATACGATAGGAACTCCTTTTATAAGGAACTTATACGATGGTAACTCCTTTTATAAGGAACTCAAGCTTATTTTTATACAAATTTATACGATCTTATTTTAAAGTATCCTACGAAAAATTACATTCTTAGTTTAAGATATTTTTTAGAGCTTCTTCTATATTAATATATCTTTTTTCGTTTGTTATATTTGCCTTATATAACCATACAACCTTTATCTCTCATAATCTGCTTAGAATTTCTTTTATTCAAAATTTATTAAAATCCTATAAAATTTTGAACTCCATCGGACTTTCGTTTAGTCAAAGATTTATGCTTCATAGAAGTTCAGGAAACTTTTAAAGATGTCCAAATTAAATGCATATCTATATGTATTTATATAAATATATAGATGTTTATAAATATGTATATAGATATATATATAGTATAATGTGGCATTAGCTAAACTGATTCTCTGGACAATTGAAAAGTACAATCGTATTTGAAAAGAGATAGAGAGAGAGAGACTAAAACTGAAACAAAAGCTGCATAAATCAGACCACACAAAAGCTGACAGCACAGAGAGAGTAAGAGAAAGAGAAAAGAGAGAGTGAGAGAAAGAGAGATAGAGTGAGATAGAAAAAGAGAAATGGGTAAGGGCTATTTCCGTGCTGTTGCACAAATACCCTTAATCCGTGCGAGTGTATCAGGCGCTCAATAATTGCGGCATCACAACGCATCACATCATTATAAAAAAACGCAACAACATTAACAACAACAACAACAACAACAGCAACAATAGATACACAGAGAAATTCCAGTGGCTGTGGCAACTAATGATTATGTTGCATGGTTGCAGCTTTAAGGGATTTTGTTGCAACTTTAAAGCATCATTATAAATAAGTTCAAGGGGGAGATAGAGAGAAAGATAAATAGAGAGAGGTAGAGAGAAAGAGAGAAAGACAGATAGAGAGAAAGAGAGAGAAAGAGAAAGAGAGGGAGAAAGAAAGACATATACATAGAGAGAGAGAAAGAAAGAGAGGGAGAAAGAAAGACATATACATAGAGAGAGAGTGAAAGAGAGATATAGGAAGAGACATGATTAGATTAGGGGTAAGGTATTGGTAGAGAATGAGCTACTTATATATGTATGTATCTATAGAGTGTGGCACATGCAGTAGCTTTTAATGCTGCTGCTGTTGCTGCTGTTGCTGTTGTTGCTTTTAGTGCTGCTGTTGCTAATCTCGTTTAGTTCATCAATACTAGTTTAGCCTGGGCACAAAAGAGAGTCGAACCTGTCTTCTGTTCAAACACAGCCACAGCTATAGATACATAGCTATAGAGCTATATCTATGCGAAATGCATAGATGCAGATACTTACTTATGCAACAGCAACAGCAGCAACAATAACAACAACAATAACAGCAATAGCAACAACAAACTACTACTGCTACTGTTGCTGCTGCTGCTGCTGCTTTTGTATCTGCCAGATAGATTGTCAGCAGTGCACAATTATTGAGCTGAAGCCTTTTGAATATCAACACAAGCACAAAAACAGCAATATCTTCAATGCATATACATACATGAACACACACTCACACACACTCAAACACACACAAACAAACACATATATATTCAGAGAGACAGCACACACTCATCGTATATGCATCCAAATCCCCTGGATTAAGCATATGAAGCATTCATAACGTTTATTTTACCTACCCATTTTGAAGCTCAGGCTCACAAGCTGCCAACCACTGCCACCCTATCTCTCTCTCAGTTACACTCACTTTCACTCACTTCCACTCACTTCCACTCACTCCCACTCACTCCCACTCATTCATTCCAACTATGCCTTTCTCAGTCTACCTGAACTTCTTGCTCTCTCTGCTCTTCTCCCTCTTGTTCACTTTAATATTGTTGCTCTCTCTCTCTTTCTATCACTCTTTCTCTTTCTCTCCCTCTCTCTCTCTCTTTCTCTCCCTCTTTCACTCATATCACAACGCAAACAAACGTTCGCTTCGGTTTGCCCTCACACCATAAGGCGTGCTTCTGTTGCCTTCCTGCCACGCCCCCTGTCCCCCACTCCGCCCTCACAGTGGCTACAAAATAAACGTCAGCACACACTTGTGGAGCCATTTGGTAGTATATGTTCCACACACACACACACACACAGTCGCAAATGGCCAAGTGGCAGCTGTTGTCTTTTGGCCGGCACTCGCGGCGTATACGTAACGTAATGTACACAACGTTGCACTGAGTAGTAGCACTCACTTATACAGTCACGCAGTCACATTCATACCTACACTCACACTAACACTCACACTCATTTTTCTGCTGCTTGTAGCCGCATTTTTTTGAGTGCTTTTCCTGGCTCAACAGTTGATTTTTCCATTGGACATTTGAGGCAATTTATGTTTTCATTCTCACAGTTTTTCATGCTGCTATCAATGCTTACAAGCCAAATCGCATTAAAAGCGTGAAAAGTGCAAAAGTTTTGAATAGATTTATAACCATAACGATTCCCTTTAACTGCGACAATTCTGTATATTTCTCGTTGAAAATCTAAAAATAATTTACGCTTAGAAATTTTTACTCAATGAATATACTTTTTATTATATATACCTATTTAAATGTAAATATTTTTAATTTTTTTTTTTGATTCTTTTAAATATTTTTAATATTTTAACATGTTCATTCATTATTTGCTTTAATAGTATGTAGTAAATCATTTAAAATAGAAAGTATTCACTTAGTGAATTTTCATAGTTTTTGCACATATTTCCTCTGAATTTCATCTTTTTTGAGTGGGTTTATATATATATTTAAAAAGTTATTAATCAAATTGAATTACTTCCTTTTAATATTTGGAATATTCTTTGTATTTTATTCTTTTCGGAAATACCAAAAGATTTTTTTTTATATCTATAGATACATCTATAAATTTTCACTTCAAATTTGTCTATGGCACATTTCACATAGATGCTCCTTAATCTTAGAGACTGTTTAATAGAAATTTTAACAGTATTTAAAAAGTGTTTTTATTTGAGTTTTTTGACAAATTCTTAAAGTTGGTAATTGTGCCTAGTGATTTAAATTACTGTTACTTACTTGCCGTTAGTAGTAGCTGCAACTGGGGGCTTTAACCTATGACCTGCTCCAATGTTTGCACCTGCAAATGTTCTAAGCTGAGGACTGAGGCTAAAACGTTCCCCATGGAATTATACCGAAAGATGAACTTAAGGGGTGGCAGGAGGGGGGTGGATGAGTGAGTGGGTTGCGTGGGTGGGATAGAGTGGGTGAATTGTTGGAGTGTTTGGGTGGTGGAGATAGTTGGATAGAAATGTGCTTTAGATTTGAATTTCGTTTTGAATTTGTGAATGGCTCAGCAATTGTACTTGTGTTTGTATATGTATTGATATATGCGTGTGTGTGCATGTGTGTGTGTATGTGTGTGCATGTGTGTGTATCTTTTGTCTCTATGTGTGTGTGTGTAATGTGTTTTCTAGTGTATTTTGAGGATTTGCACAGCAAAACAGCAGCCAAAGCGTATGGAGAGTTGTTGTTATTGTTATTGTCATGCAGCTGCAACATGCGTATATATGTGTATGTGTGTGTGTGTGAGTGTATGTGTGTGTGTTTATATGTAAATCTGTTTATTTGTTTGTGTATGTGCGTATGCCTGTGCGTGTTTATTGCGCCTAAGCTGCTCAGCGACGCAACACGATATTTATCCCCCCTACAAATACACCCACACTCACTCACACACACATCCACACACTCACGCTCACACACATACTCACACACACACACATTGATTGTTAGAAAACATAACATTTGCCATGCTCATATAAAATGTTACAGTTTTCAAAGCTTTTCCAATTTTTGGAGCCCCTCAATTTTGGCACCCTCTTTCTATATATGTGTGTGTGTGTGTGTGTGTGTGTGAGTGTGTGTATGTGTTAGAGTATGTTTGATTGTGTGTGCCCATGTGTTTTTGCTCGTTGTTTTTCCACGCTTGTTTTTCATTTTGATTTCGTTTTATGCCGCGCTGCGATTTATGCAGCGTTTTTAGTATGCAAAATTTTCATACGTTAGCCTTAATAAATCCCCAAACGGCCGCACTTGTCAATATGCAGTACGACACACACACTCACACACACGCACATACACTCACACACACTCATACACACTCACACTCACACACACACTCTCAAACACTCATACATAGAGTGGGCAATGCTCAGGCTTTGGCAACAGCTGCACTTGGCCATTGGCACCTATAAGCTTATGCATACACATACACACACGTGCCATACACACACACACACAAACACACACACACATAGAGTTATATAGATTGTGAGGGAGAGAGGAAGAGAGTAGCGGAGTGTAGGAGAGAGTGGGAGAGAGTTGAAGCTACGTGTCGCGCTCTTTGCAATTGAAAATCACTGCGCCTTAGTTAACGACACGTTTGTGGATCAACGCGTTCACCAGTGCAGCTACCTCAGCCACGCCCACCTCCCCTCAAACACGCTGACACGCCCCCCTTCCACACAAACACACACACACACATAGTCACAGGTCAACTGGCGCTGCCTAGTTGCCAATTGACCTCCACATGACCATTGTTATTTGAACAAAGCTTCGCTTCCATGTTGTTGTTGTTGTTGTTGTTGTTGTTGTTCTTGTTGCTGTTGTTGTTGTTGTTGCTCTTGTCATTGAGTTGCAGTTGCCAGGGTCAATTCATACATTTTGCTACGCTTATGTGGCAAGCTGCTGATGCTGTTGCTGCTATCATAAGCCATGCGGCTCTGCTGCTACTGCAGCTGTTGCTGCTGATGTTGCTGCTGCTGTTGCTGCTGCTGCTGCTGCTGTTGCTGCTGTTGCTGCTGCTCCGCAGGATACCCCAGCACCCACAACAACAAAAACCCTGTTCGCATATGCCACACATTATGCATATTTCCAAATGCGGATCGTCACTGAATCGCCCTATCAACCACTATCCCCCTCTCCCCCCACTCTCTGTCTCTTTCTCTTTATTTCTATTTCCCCCTCTCTCGTTCTGCTTTTCATTTCGATTTAATTTAAAGTTCACAATTGATGTCAATTTTGCCCACAGGTTGCATATCATTAAAGCATTAGCCCCAGTCCCAAAACTCAGACTCACACTACGCCTCTGTGTGTGCCTCTTCCTATGCCTACCCTTCTGTCTATGCCTGTGCATGTAATATTTTGCCTAAAAACTACTTATATTTTTGAAAATTTTTTATTAAATTTTTTAATTTTTTTTTTAAATTTTTAAACTTAAATTAAAATTTTTCACAATTTTACAAATTTGTAATATATACAAAAAAGTTGATGAAAGCAAATAATTTTTTTTTAATACTTTATAACAATTTATGGCATTACAAATTTGTTTATTTTATAATATTTGCATACAGGAATCTTAATAAATTTTTATTTTATTGTATTTCAAAGAACGTAAATTTTAAAATTTTTTAAATTTGTATCTTCTAAAATATTTATTCATTTTTATCTTTTACTTTTCTTCTAATCTGATTTATATTCTCTCCATATCTCTTACCTACATCATTTATCTAAATATATATAGACCACCCTATAACATATTCGTTTGAGTAAACCAATTTACCCAAGCAATTCAAACAGTCAATATTCGTTATTCAACTCGAATACAAAACTCAACTCAACTCGAATCATTTATACTCTATGCCAAGCCTATGCTACGTATTTGGCTCTTTAAGAGCTATATGCCCTACTCTGCATAAATGCTCTATCTATTGATAATTCGGCATCTGTACCTAACCTCTATCGTCCCTCTACCCCACTTCAATGCCGTCTCCTCTCTTCCCCTTTGCACGCTTTGTTAAATCATGAAAAGTGTCGCACAGTTTGTTGGTAATCAAGCGATAGACTGCAGGCAGGTCAAAGGGGCGTTGGTGGGCGTGGCACTCACCTGACTAGAGGCATATTGTCGTAGTTGGTTTAAGCTTAGTTTGTGGCACAAACAAAGCTGCAAGTGTAGATACAGCAGCAGCTATAAATGCGAATGCAAACAGCCATAGATACAGATACAAATGCAGATACAAATACAGATACAAATGCAGCTTCAGCTCAGCTACAGCTACAGATGCAAATGCATATGATGAACATGGAGCGGCGTGTGGCAAGTTGAGCAAACTGCTTGCTGCGCGGTGGCAGCTTAAGTGTTAAGCGTTAGACAAAAAGGGGGAAAGGGACGTGGCAGGTTGCAGGAGCAGGAGCTGAGTCCAAGTGCAGGCACAAAATTTTCAAGTTGGGCAAAGGATTTGTGCCACCCAAAAAAAAAAAAAACGAAAAAAGCCATAACCCCCATTGATATAGACAAATATACACACATACTCACACACACACTCTCACACAGGGGCACACTTATGCACATATGTTGTAGCATAGATACAAATGCCAAGTGCAACAGGAGGCAAAACATTTTCGAAATATAAGCAAAAAGGGATTTGCTATAAAAACAGCAAATGCAGACAAACAGACAGACGGACAGACTAACAGAGATTGAGAATCGAAGGAATAGAAGAGGGTGGGGGGGGAAACAAACAGAAACAAATCCAGGCACAGATGCAGCTATATATAGCTATAGATACAATTGCAACCAGCTGCTATACAGTTAGATAGATAGTTAGATAGATAGATATATATGGTATATATCTATGGCTATAGCTATAGCACCTGCAGTTGGCAAGTGCCTCTGATTGAGTTAAGCCAAACATCATGTACTTCCAGTGGCAGCAGCAGCAACAGTAGCAGCAGCAGCAGCAGTAGCAGCAAACTGAGGAAGGGAAAATTTGCAGCATTGGTCCTTGTGCTTGTACGTAGTTAATCCT
>JBANCZ010000371.1:0-38569 GCA_037040025.1 Sphaerogastrella javana
CTCTCTCTCTCTCTGTCCCTTTCTCTCCCTTTCTCACTTGTTCACGCGTGTGATTTTCATACAGGATGTTGCTCATTATTTATGCATTGCTTTGGCCAATAAGCTCAAAATAATAATAATAAAAAAATATAAATAAACGGAAATCAAACATTTTGTGTGGTTACAATAATTGTGCCAAATCTTGGATACAACTGGCACTAATGTTTGTTTTATATAAACACAAAGGGAGAGGGAGACATAGATAGAGTGATAGAGAAAGAGATGGTAGATCGATTCGATCGTTGGTTCGTAGAAAAAACCGCAAGCATTACGCTCAAGTATGCGTAAGCCAAACACCAATAAATGAAACCATTGAAAATTAAAAAGCTTTTTGTGTGCTGCCATTGCCTCTTCTCTCTCTTTCTGCCCTGTCGCTCTATCAATATGTCTCTCTATCTATCTCTTTCTCTATCTATCTCTGTCTCAATCGAACTCCTTTGCTTTGAATGCTTGTAAGCCAATGGTGGGAATATTTTAATAATTCTGAGCGCGAACTATATAAACCAATACACATAAACTCACACATAGTTCACATAAACACACACACAACATACACACATACATTTACACACGCACACGTACACGTACTGCCATTACACATTCAATTTGAGACGAGTTGGCAGCGCCGCGTCATCAATGCTTTTCACATTGCTTCTGTGTGTGTGTGTGTACACTGACGCATATCAATTAGCATTTGTCTTGTAGCCATAGCCAGAGTTGTCTCTCTTTCTCTCCTTCTCTCTCTCTATCACTGATTGGTTTTTGGGTGAAGGATTTCTGTTTGAGCAGCAGCGCACAGTGAAGCGTGCGTGATTTAATCGTGCGTGATTTATGCGTGCGCAATTTCTAGGAAGCGCAAAACGGTAAAGCATTGCATTTAAATCAATTAATTTAATGCATTTTGTTTTAAATTTTTTTATATTTTTGTGCGAGCGTGAGAAATGCAAAATTTGCGATGTCTGCGGATGTTCGCAATCGAAAATGAGTGCAGAGAAAGAAATATAGATAGAGAGAGGTAGAGATAGAGAGAGAGAGAGAAAGATAGAAAGAGAGAGAAAGAGTGAAATAATCACAGGAGGGGGCAGATGGAGGAGAAAAGATGAGAGAGAGAGATCAAGCGATCAAGCTACATAGCAAATTTAATTCCATTGTTTTTTTTAATCTCTTTTTGACTTTCGAGTTGACATGCCTTTTCCTACTTCTGCTGCTGCTCCTCCTTCTCTTTCACTTCATGTGTGTATGCTTCTTCTTCTTCATCTTCTGTGGCTGTCATTTCGCCTTTGGGGGCGCACATCCAAGCACTTCAGCTCATTTGCAATTGGCGAAGGAGCAGTAAAAGTGCAAAGCCAAAGCAAAAGTTTTCATCTTTCTAACTCTATCTCTCTCTTCCTTACTCTCTCTCCCTTTCTCTCTCTCACTCTCTTTCTCCCTCTCTCTTTCTTTCCCTCTCTTACTCTAATTCTCTATATGTCTTTGCTTAGTCTGCACTTATCCAAGCGTTGCTGCGCCCACACAATCAATTACAATTACATGTGCATATGTATTGATATGTGTATACATGTGTGTGTGTGTTCTGGTGTGTATGTGTGTGATTTGCTTAACAGGTGATGCGTCTTTTTATTCATTCCTTCCATTCGCGTTTGCTCAAAACTTCAAAAGTAAACCAGCGCCCCAAGCGCATTCACCGTGTCCGTCTTCGTTTGCTTTGTTGTTGTTGTTGTTGTTGTTTTTGATGTTTGTGCTTTGTTTTTGTATTTGCATTTGCAGATTTCATTGATCAACACTGCAATTTTTTTTTTATTGCCACGCCATGAACATGAAATCAAAGCAAAGCGAAGAAAACAAGACAAAAACAAAGCAAAGCATATCAAAAGAGTTGGCAACATGCAAAAAACAGAGCACATTTATCAATATGTTGCACTTAAATCATTGGCAATATGCCATAGATATGTTGCTCTGATTTCGTTAGCAACATATAGCATTTGTTGGCAACATTAATCATGCGAACAGAAAACATATGACGATATGTTAGAGATATGTTGCACTGAGTTTATTGGCAACATGTCATAAGTATGATCCTTATTGAATTCGTTAGCAACATGCGTTTTTGGCTACCAACATGTTCTTAAGCACAATCAGCTTCTTGGCAACATGTGCCTATGGTAGCTAGAGTAAAATCCTTTGCATAGCTTGGCAACATCTAAGGCACATTGGCTGGACTGTAAACATTTAGTTTAATTTTTATTTTTGATTAATATTAATTTTAATTTAGATTTTATTACATTTTAATTTGTAAAAGACATTTGAAATATTGAAATTAATTGTTCTTTTTCCGTTTTTCTTGCGTTTTCTTGCAGCTGTCAGAAGGGCTGGCGTGGCCCACTGTGCGACGAGTGCGCCCCGTATCCGAGCTGCGTGCATGGGACATGCAACAAGCCCTGGGATTGCATATGCAACGAGGGCTGGGGCGGTTTGTTCTGCAATCAGGATCTCAACTACTGCACCAACCATCGGCCCTGTCTGAATGGCGGCACCTGCTTCAATACCGGCCAGGGACTCTACACCTGCAAATGTGCTCCTGGATTCAGTGGCAATGATTGCCAGACGGAAATCAACTCCTGCGATGCTGATGTGAATCCCTGCCAGAATGGCGGCACCTGTGTGAATGAGGCAACGTCTCGGGGCTACAAGTGCATCTGCCCAAAGGGCTGGAATGGACGCATGTGCGAGGAGAAGCTCATCACTTGTGCGGATAAGCCTTGCCATCAGGGAAGATGCCGCAATACCAGCAGCAACAACAATAGCAACAGCAAGCAGGGGTTTCACTGCGAGTGTCCGAACGGATACAGCGGTCCAACGTGTGAACTGCATTTGGACAACTGCAATCCGAATCCCTGCCAGAATGCCGGAAGCTGCCAACCCAATGGCAAGTGCACCTGTCCGCCGGGTTTCACGGGCGCCAAATGCGAACAGAACATTGATGACTGTGTGGCGCACAAGTGCCAGAACGGTGGCACCTGCATCGACATGATCAATCAGTATCGGTGTCAATGTGTGCCCGGATTCTATGGTGCCCGATGCAGCAGCAAAGTGGATCTCTGCCTGACCAAACCGTGCGCTAATGGCGGTACCTGCACCAATCTCAACAATGACTATCAATGCGCCTGCCGTGCCGGTTTTACCGGCAACGATTGCTCCATTGACATCGATGAGTGCGAACATCGGCCATGTCATAATGGCGGTACCTGCATGAACCGTGTCAACAGCTTTGAGTGCGTCTGCGCCAATGGTTTCCGTGGACGGCAGTGCGACGAGGAGTCCTACGAATCGGTTACTTATGATGCTCATCAGTTTGACGCCACCACTCAGGCACGCGCCGACGGCTTGACCAATGCCCAAGTGGTGCTCATTGCCATCTTTTCGGTGGCTATGCCCCTGGTTGCCGTGATTGCCGCCTGTGTGGTCTTCTGCATGAAGCGCAAGCGGAAGCGTGCCCAAGAGAAGGATGACGCTGAGGCGCGCAAACAAAACGAACAGAATGCGGTGGCCACACTGCATCATAATGGCAGCGGCGTTGGCGTCGGTGTGGGTCTTGGCGTCGGTGTCGGCGTTGGCCTGGCCACGGGTACCCTGGGTGTCAAGCGGGGCAGCAGCGGCGGATTGACCTTCGACAACGGCCAGCCGAACATCCTCAAGAACACGTGGGACAAATACGTGAACAACATCTGCGCCTCGGCAGCGGCTGCAGCTGCAGCGGCAGCTGCTGCAGATGAGTGTCGCATGTATACGGGCGCCCTAGCCAATTATGCCGCTGCCGCGGATAACAATGCCAATTCGGAGTTCTGCGGCGTGGGCCAGATTGTGGCGCCGCTGCAGCGCGCCAAGTCACAGAAGCAGCTCAACACAGATCCCACGCTGATGCATCGCGCCTCGCAGCTGCTGACGGCGAATGCAGCGGCTACAGCGGGGGCTGCAGCAGCAGCCGGCACAACCAAAGACTATAGCAGCGGAGTCTCAGCGGGGGCTACGTCAGCTGCGGGTGGGGCTAATCCCGGCGAGGGTAAGGCCAAGCGCATATCGGTGCTGGGCGAGGGCTCCTACTGCAGTCAGCGTTGGCCCTCGCTGGCGGCGGCTGGTGTGGCCGGCGCCTGCTCATCCCAGCTGATGGCCGCTGCTTCGGCAACGGGCAGCGGTGCGGCGACGACGCAGCGCACAGTGGTCTGTGGTACGCCGCACATGTAAACAACAAAAATAACAAAAAATTATACAAAAATTCAACAAAAACCCAAGACTGCAGCAAATTGAAAAAAAAAGAGAATTAGAGACAGAGATACAGAAAGAGAGAAAGAAAGAGAGAGAGAGAGACGCCAAATGAGCCATAACAGGGCTTTTGTTGTTGATTGAAGCAGTGCAGTCGTCATATATGTAACAGGCTTAACTCTACACTCTAAACAAACACAAATTTCTACACACATTTTATTTAATTATTTCAAAAAAGTTTCAGTTGCGCATGAACTGAAAAAAAGTGAACAAAAGTGAAGAAAAATGAAATATTTACAAAGTCTACCGAACTCTACACAAAAACTCTCCACAAAACACTTGACCTATTGCACAAAGCGAGCGCTAGGTGGCGGCTTGTACAACGAAATAGACAAAGCGCCAGCGCATAGATTAAAACTCTACACTGGACGAAAAAAAAATACAAAAACAAAAACAATAAACTCTACACGACGTTTTGCATGTTACTAAGAAGAAAAAAAGCTGCTTCAATTCTAATTCTAATGATTATTATTATTATTATTATTAATATTATTAAATGGATTTAGTTGCGATCGAAATTGTATATAATAATTAAGCAAAAGAAAACGAAAAACAAAACACTATCTACGTTTAAGCACACAAAGCATAAAAAAAGTTCTAATTTAAGATGCACAGAGCTGAAAACAAATTCCTCATTGACGCTGCATGAACGTTAAACTATATATCTATATATATATATATATAAAACTATATGTATATATATTATACCGATCTATGTCTATGCACAGTACAGCGCTAGCATTTTGTATATAGTAATTCTAGGTACTATACGCTCTGATATATGGATAAAAAAAATACTATATACAAAAAAAAAAACAAAAACAAAATAAAATACAAAATATGTAAACTTAAAAAATTGACTATATAAAGTAAAGAAATTACATTTAATTCTAGCTTAATTTACTTAGATCTAACTAAACAAACAAACAAGCGAAGACAAACAAAACATTTAGTGATTCTATTATAAGTTCTTATTATACACATACACACACACACACTATACACATTTCATCCTACCCTTTTTTAAAACTCTTTTTTTTTAGACTATTTTTTTGGCAATTTTTTTTTTTTAATTTGGAATCGAGAATATAATATTTAAAACGAAATGTATTGAATTTATAAAACTTAAGCGTAAACTAAATAAAATGAAAAAAGAAAACCCAACAAAATTGAATGAAATACGCAAAATACAAAAGAAAATAACAAAATTTAAATGCACATAAATTTCAATAGTATATATATATATATATATGCCTGAAAGTCTTCAGAACAGAATAGTCTTATTATTACACTTTTTGTTATAACTTAAAACACAATTCATTTACATTTACATTTACATTTAATTTTGATCTCAAGAACCCATTCAACAAAACCCTGTGTAGTATGGACGCAAACTATATGCGGAATTCCAAAAAGAAAAGAAACAACCTGAAAAGATGTAAAAACCCGAAGTAAAATCAAAATTAAATCGTCTCAAAAAATGGCAAAAGCGATTGAATGACTCATCAAAACTTACAGTTGAATTGCAAATGCAAATGGTTCCTCGTTAGTTTAAAAAATAAATAAAAACTAGTTGTAAATGTGCTAAAAAAAAAAATTAACAAATAAAAAAAGTTATGATGGATCTATATAAAAAATATATATATTTTTATACATTTGCTATATCTACACAAACAGAAATAGAAGCAGCGCTCAATCGCTAATCTCAAGTAAATTTTTGTATATATCAATATGAATATGAATATATACATTATATCATCTCTCTCTCTATATATAAATTAATGAATATTTTGTTAACTACGCTCATACATATGCTTAGATACACACACACACACACACACTTTCTCATACACACACATGCATATACATACATATATATATATATATATATATATATGTATATTTTTATAAATATTTAATTTTTTAAATAGTCGTTTTTAGTAATTTATATTTTTATTGCAAAAGAAGAAAAAAACCCCAACAAAAAAAAAAAGAAGCAACAAAAAAACCTATACACACTCACGCGTCAGATTGTAAAAAGTTGATAAGGAATACCATATTTATACAACAACAAACAAAATCTTGAAATAAAAACAAAACGAATAAAAAAAAAAACACAAAAAATATTAGCTACTTGCATACAATTGTAATTGTAAATTTAGTGTTGTACTTACGATTTAGTCTAAACAATTTTATGAAATTTTAGTAATTAAACAAATGAATTGAAAAACCACAAGAAAAACACACAAACACACACACATATACACACAAAAACAAACTACGAACAAACAACAAAAAGAACAAAAACAAAAATGCAAAAAGCAAAGAAAATATGAAAAAAAACAATAAAAATTTGTATGAATGAAATTGAAAATGAAAATGTTTTATTATTTCACTGAATTTTCAGCACAACTGCCACACTGTTGGCTTAGTGACAAAATGCAGTTGGCAACACGATCGTTCGGCAACATGAGCCGTTGGCAACACGTTGGGTCGGCAACATTTGCCGTTGGCAACACTGCAAATGGCGTCTGCATTCAAAGTTTAGCAACAATAAGGAAATGAGGAAATGTCTGGCATTTCGAATGTAAATATTGATTAACAAACAACAACAACAGCAGCAGCAACAACAACCAGAGATTTGGCTTTGACAGTAAAATTAAACTTTAATTACAATTTCAAACCGCAAAAATACATCAAATACACAGCGCAACTGACAGAAGAAAGCGCATAATGAGCTCAGTTGCCGCAGTGTGAAAATAGACGAATACACACACACACACACACACAAACACACACACATACACAGACAAACACACACACACGTATACATACATTTACAGGTATTGATGAAACTGTGACTGTGTGTGTAAGTATGTAAACCAGAAAACATTAAATGTTGCTGCTGCTTTCGTTGCGGCCTACTCTATGCAATTTGTATGTGTTTGTGGGTGTGTGTGTGTGTGTGTGTGTGTGTGCGTGTGTGTGTGCGTGAGGATCTTGCAATTGCGGCACAGTGGTATAAAGATAACGAGTTTACACTGAATATGTATAGCAACACTATTATTGGTAAGTGAATATTTATTTGAAGAATGATATTTAAATCCACAAATCTGAATAAACAACAATATATAAATAATTCAAATAAAATTCTATACAAAAAAAAAAATAAATTTAAAATATATAATAATAATTAAAATGAAATAAAATAATAAAACTAGTTAAATTATGATGCTAATAATAAGAAAATTTAATAAATAAGAAAATAATAGTTAAATAGAATTATAAAATCATAATATAATTAAAAAAAAGCCCAAAGCTTATAAGCAAATTTATCAAAAGAATTTATTAAAATTCAAATAAAATAAAAATGAAAAAATTAAAATGAAATTAGAAAATCAATAGATATATAACAGCTTACAAAACATCTATGTATCTAATTAATTTCAATAATTACAACATTACCTAAAATAACCTAATAAAATATTTAAAATACTAACGCTTAAATAATAATATATTAATTTAATACTTGTATTGATTAAAAAAAAAGGAATTAAAAATAAAATAAATTGTAATGTTATGTCCTAAATTAATTAAATTTAAATTATTTACGCTTTAATTGAAATTCATTAAAAACTCCTCATGCTGTTTTCTATATTTTTTTTTCTATTGTACATACGACTGTGAACCACTGTAAAGGCTTTGACTATGTCTATAGGTGTTCCTCTGCAAGCAGTTGCAGTTGTAGTTGTAGTTGTAGTTTGTGGCTGTAGTTAGTTGCTGTTGTGTGTCTGGTCAGCGTTTGCCGCTGCAACAAAGCATTAACAATAAATTCTCGCATGCCATTGTGAAATTCTCACAATAATCATAAATAATACTTTATTTTTACTTCTTAAACGGCGCTGCTGCTGCTGCTGCTGTTAATGAAGTTGCTGTTGCTGTTGCTGCTGCTGTTGCTGCTGCTGTTGTGCGTGAGGATGGGGATGAGTATGAGGATGGAAATGATGCTGAGTACGAGGCGGTGGCTGAGACTGAGGCTGGGCCTGGGTATAGGCTGTGGCATTGTATCTTTTTTGTTGGCTGTCAACATGCAGCACATATGCTCATATCATAGCAATAGCTATAGCTATAGCTATAATATAGCTATAGCTATATAGCCATAGTCAGAGTTATATAGCCATAAAGCCATAGAGATGCGTGCGAGATTTGAGACTCGTTCAGCTGCCTAATTAAGCAACTTTTAACTTGGCAACAGAAAGTGGCAAGTCATTTGCACGCATACATATATAAATAAATATATATATATATATATATATGAAAAGATATACCTATATATGACTGTGATTGCGTCTCTCTCTAGTATATCATTTACAAAACAATTACGCATACGCCGAGGCGGCGAAGATGCATCACTGCGGCCCACTTAAATGTTAAACCATTAAAATGCACTAAGATAATATTGTGTTAGGGCCAGTTTAGGCTTAAAGGGGGTAATGGCGGAGGAGGGGGCTTCAGTAGTATTGCCCGTGACAATGCTCATTCAAAGATTTTCAATGGACTTTTTGTTTTTGTTGTTGTTGTTGGTGTTTTTTCATCTTGATTTCTGTTTGTTTACCAAGTTCGTTTACTCCACATTTTGTCATTTCATGGCTGAGATGGACACAAATGTGCCGCAGTTGGAGCACCTAATTGTGTTTACGTAGGCGTTCCATGTCTGTCTATTTGTCTTTCTGCCTCTCAGTCAGACTCTCTACTTCAACATATAGTCAGAGTCTTCGTCTCAGTCTCAGTTTCGGTCCCTATGTTCGATCCTTTGCAAAGTGCTTAGCGTAAAGTCCAAATTAACTCATTGAAAACGCGTTTCAATTATGTTTAGACAAACAACGAGCGTTGACACTAATATTGTCTCGCTCTGTCAACGACAATTCACAAATTTAAAAAAAAAAACGAAAAAAAAAGAAACGAGAAAAAGAACCAACCAAATCATAAGAACTCAAAAATAAAATCCCAGACTTGAGTTTCGTATTTTTATGCCTTTGTCTGCGCCTTGAAACCAGTTGAAAAATGTTTGGCTCAATTCTCATAATATGAAGCCAACACAAAAAGACAACAATAACAACAACAAAAATAACAACAACAACAAAAAGAACAGTGCAACAAAAAAAAATACACACAGAAATCTACAAGAAGTTTGTGTTCTTGTTCTCATTCTTATGTCGCTTTGGCTTGTCTTCTCTTGTATAATATAAAGTTCTGTTTCGGCTTGTTTTGTTTTTCAGTTTTTTTTTGTTGTTATTTTTGGTTTTCGAATCCATCGTGCATTCATTGTCTGCACCTAATCGCAATAAAAGATCTCGCTTTTCATCTTCGTGACGCTCAACTGCGTTGTTGATCTTGAAAAAATTTGCTCTAAACGAGCGCCAACAACATCACAACAACAACAACAACAACGATTTCAACAACAACTGCAACACAAGTAACAACAACAAAAACAACATCAGCTGACAGCTACAAAATCAAAATAGTAAACTAAGCAATCGGATTTTTTAGATTTTGTTGGATTTGTTGTTATGGGCTCAGTGCACATTGGTTTGGAAATTGTAGCTGCTGTTAAAGGATTGGCCTATCTGCACTGAGAGAAATGTTCAAGCTATATGAAAATGTATCGATACATTTATAATTAAAAAAACAATAATATTTTTTTGATAAATATTATTATACAAAATCGACAAATAGATACCAAATTAACAATGAGATTAAAATTGTAAATATTATTTTAATTTAAAAAAATTGAAAAATTTTTTTTTTATATTACTATATATATATCAAATATGATATTGTGAATTTCTAATGCACATTATAAATACTAGTAATTATAACAAAATTATTAACAAAATTAATAGGTACTTTATAATCAAAGAGATTTGTATTGTAAACAATTTTTTATTAAAAAATAATTTTAAACAATTTTATTTATATTATATATAATTCTAAAATTTAATTTATATTATACATATTATTAATTATTAATTATTAATATTACATATTATTATCAATAATTAAAGCTTAAAAATCTCATCTAAGTCTATCTCTGTTTAGTAAGCATAAACTCTTTTCATTTTGCTCAGTGCATTTGCTACTCATATTTCAAAATGTGCCTTAAAACACACACCGCTAACCCCATAAGTGCACCATAATTTAATGAGCTCCATTCATTCATTCGGACAATTACGTGAAACCAAAAATAAAAACCGA
Organism: Sphaerogastrella javana; assembly: GCA_037040025.1. Taxonomy (NCBI): domain Eukaryota; kingdom Metazoa; phylum Arthropoda; class Insecta; order Diptera; family Drosophilidae; genus Sphaerogastrella; species Sphaerogastrella javana. The sequence goes on from JBANCZ010000371.1 coordinate 10,615, forward strand.
GAAAGAAAAAAAAACACCATCAACAGAAGAAACTGAGAAACTGAGCAAACGAACTAGAGACACACAGAGAGCTCCAATTCTGGCAGATAAACCGAGATGAAGCTGGAAGAAAAGGTCATCTTATCATAAATAAACTGACATCAAATCAAGAATCAAATTCAAAAAGCGAAGACAGAGCAACGACAACAACAACAGTAACGAAGTCCGTGGTCGAAATATACATTATGTAGGGGAATTACACAATAAATGAAATGCAGACCAATGGAGCGCAGACAGAGACAGCGAATGAGTGAGATAGAGAGAGAGAGAGAGAGAGAGAGAAAGGGAGAGACAGAGAGAGAGATGGAAAAAGCGAGAGCGCTATAGAGTGAGAGAGAAAAATGATTCACTATGGAATTTTATGAGCTGAGAACATTTTTTGAAGCTGCCTTCAATGCCATGGGATACTCAGATACAGATACAGATACAGATACAGCTATAGCTGCAGCTAAAGATATAGTGAATGGTGTGAGTATTTGAGTGTGTGTTTGAGTATATTCATGAATGTATGCAGCTTAAGAACTGAAGTAGCTCTAAGTAGTGGAATTTGGTTATCTAGTCACATGTAAATGAAATCGATAAAATATTAAAGTAGATGTAGTGATAAAGTCCCACTGTGGCTGCCTAATTGAGTGTGAAGAAGCTGTGCAAGACAGAGACAATAGAGTGCGAGAGAGAGAGCACACAGATTATCTGTAGCTTCGGTCTAGCTGGGCATCTCTATATGAATATATAGAGCTCAATCTTTCAGGTAGCCGCTGTGGCGCATTTAAGCCTAATAAATTTCAACTAAACGGACAGCAAACAAAACGTTGATCTTTATTTCTACAGTTATAATTTATTTCACAAATATATATATATACGACTAACCCACAGCATCCCAGTTGCTCCAGTCGCTCCACTTCATTGCCTGTTGCGACTGCGCTTCAAGTTTTTTGTCGCTGCATATAATTTGTCGTCGTTTAAGTTGTTTTGTTTTGGTTTTTGTCTTTTGTTTTTGGTTCTTGTATCTTGTACATACATTTGTAAGTTGGAATCGCTTTAATTCATTCGAATTTGGCCACTGCCGCACAGCATCGTGTGTGTCTGGGTTGCTTTTTTTTTATTAATGATGTGGGAACTTCTGTTCAGTCTCTGTGGTTTTTTTTTACTTCTTTTATTTTAATATGTTTTGTTTAGCTTTGTTTTAGTTTTGTTGTATGGTCTCTGTCTCTGACTTGTAATGCGCCCATTTAGATTTCATTAATTATGTGAAATACTTTCATTAATATCGTACACAAAAAGAAAAAAAAGAAAAACTTCAATATGCTAATTTAAGCATCTTAAGTTAAGTTATGTTGATCTGCCTGTGGGGCCAGACATCCAGATAATTTTAACTTTTGCATTTTGACCTGATTCTGATTTGTCTTGAACTTGACATCATGTGGCGCAGCTACAAACCAATCGAAAGATAAATGATTTCATTTTCAATAATCGCAACAAAATCATTCAGAACTGTGACTTTTTTTTGGCTTTTTATGTTCGCTGTAATAAAAGTATTTATTAGGTATGTGGGAACTATTTTTTAAAGACATAAATGATCTATAAGTTGTAAAAGCTTGTCTATTATAAATCTATAAAAAATCTATATAGGGAAACTGTTTCTAAAAATTAATATTTAAAAATATATTAAACTAAAATTTCATAAATTTAACATCAAACGTATGTCTTCTAACTTTTAAATCATGGTAAAAAAATATACCCAATAGTGTATCCATAAAGTCTACAGTAATAAGCCTGACCTAAATGCGAAACTAAAAGCAACTTAATGCGTTTTGACTAAAACAAAGGAATAATAAGCATTAAACGTCAACAGTAAGTAAATTCACACTAAACAACAAAAAAATTAAGAAGAAATACCACAACAAAAAAAATGCAAAAGAAAAAGTTTCAAAGATGCCAATACATACAAAAACTGAAGAAGAATTCAGTTTATTTACCTTTGACAAACAGTGAGCCAAAGAAAGAAAAAAGTAAAGAAAACAGTGAACATGAACAGTAAAAAACTTGAAGTAAATCAAGCACATGTCACATAACAGGCAAAAGATGAGGAAATATGAAAACTAAAGCTCAAGCTCTGAGGCTCATAATTATATTGATGTATTACAATAGTTTGTGGAAGTATATATGAATCGTCGTGCGGCTGTATAGAAAAAGAGTCGTAAAAACTAAAAAACATTGACTGAGAGTAAAACCGACGCAAGAGTTACAATACAAAATGAGCTCTAAGTGTTTGTATGATATGGTGCGTAGTACCTGCAGCTATCGAGCATCTTCAACAAGATCAAAACTAAAGTTTGGAGTTACCTTTCTTCTTCATGACACAACATAAGTTCCCCTCTTTCCAGTTACAAAAAACAATGCCTGAGACGAGTGTGACTGACTGTCTGTCTGACTGACTGTCGGGCTGAGTGAGTGCCTAACGTTAACGATGTGGGCATTGAGGCTATATAAATAATGGAAATGCATACTAATTAAATTGTGAGAACTTTATCTTTGCCTACTTTGCCTCGCTGCACAGCCCCATCCGAAATCTAGAGATCTTTCAACTCTGATCTCCGACTACAGTATCTTGACTCTGGCCCATGATTTGCACTCAACACCAAAGTTTCAGATTGCATCGTGTCCCAACGAGATGCTAATTATTACCAACTGCTTGGATCAATAGAGTGTGAGAGTGTTGGCATTCTAATTGAAAATGTCAATATATTATTAGTATTATCTGACTGAAGAGTCTGAAAAAGGCATACAACCGTGTTTATCTAACAATTTTCAATGCTTTGTTTTATCAACTACTTAATGGTTGCGTATACAGGTGATTCTAAATTTGTGAATATCAATGTATAGATTGTTAGCTTAAATAGAAACAATGAATTCGGTCAAATCTAGTAAAAGTTAATGTAGATTGGAATGGAAATTAATTACATAATATTTACATTTAAGTGTCATATGAAATGCATAATCGAATCGATTTCAGTTCTCATATGTACGTGAAATGTATCTAGAAGATACTTTGGAACTTATTCGTATTTAATCGCACTTGCCGCAGCTGGAAATGCAATCCAATAATGCCGCATCTGTATATGTGCAACAGTTAGTTTCCTTATGGGTCAAAATCTCAGCTCACGAATTGCTGTGCGAGTACTTTTAGCTCTAACGACGATTGAGAAGTACAACAACAAGCGGAACAAGCAACAGCAACATCAACGATTGCGATTAACAGCATTGACAACATCTTAACTTTACACACATTCTGCGCTCTCTCTTTCGCTCTTTTCTACTCGTTGTACTTCTAATTCCCAAAGACCAAAATAAAGAAAAAAGACTAGAGCCAAACATTTGAAAATAGGAAAATGTGAACAATTGAACAAGTTGGCGGAGCCTTTGGGCGTCTGCTGAAGGAAGGTACCTCAATCGTTCGATTTGCTACTTGCTGCATTGTCATTGCGATGCACAATGCTAAAGTAGTACGTATTACGTCTACCCTGTTGGAAATATCTCTCCAAAAAGATCCACTGACAACGCTCGGTGTGCACAATAGAACCCGAAAACACGTCGAACAATTACGGTACCGGTACAATACAACTACAGGCTCAAACAAAAACTCAGACTCAGACTCTGACTGAGACTCAGGCTAAGATTATTTGAAGTGCATGTGATCGCTATAGGCCTCAATGTAGTTGCTTTTTCGGTTGTTGTTGTTGCTGTTTTGGCTTGGAAAATGTCCAAACATTGTCGGAAATTTGTTAACTTTAATTTCTATTGCATCTGAACGGTCTTCGGCTAAAAGGCAGGCGTATGATCTTTTAACAGCAACAAAAAAAAAAAAAAAAAAAAAAAAATACAACCTATGAAAGTCGCGGGCGTTGTGCTATTTTCCATGCAACGTTTTTTCGTTTCGTTTTTGTTTTTGTTGTCTTTTATTGGGCAGCTAATCGAAATTATGACAATCCTGGCAATAAGTTTAACGGTTCTCTCTAACCATTTCAAGTTTGCCGTAAATTTGTTTGTCAACTTGTTCGACAGCCCCAACTGAAAAGCATTGTCGGCCCATTTGTTGTTGCATTAGCTAAACTAGTCGGTCGAATAACAGTTAGTAAGAGTAATTAGAAGCAATAGAATTAGTCATAGTAGGTAGTGTAATAATTAATTAATTAATACATATATCATTGTTGATGAAATCTGATTTCTCTCCCCTTTATTTGACAGAAATGTAAGACTATTTATATTTTAAGTACAAGCGCTTAAGTGTTAAATAAATAAATTCCTTGTTTTAATATTGTATATATTTTTAGCTTCATTATTCAAAGACTGTTCAAGACTATGGAATTCATTGTTGAAAATGAAACTCATAATTAAATGAAATACTAACATACTTTCAGCCAAATGTGTAATGTTAGAAGTATATAAAACCGAATGCTTACAACTCTCTTTGGACCCTAACCCCAGAGAGTCTGGGGCCAGGTCCATAAACGGAAGTTTGAGCTCATCAAATACGAGCCAAACAAAGTGGCTTTCAGCATAGGTGACATATTTCGAATAAGCCAACAAATACTGTATACTATGGATATATAGCTAAAATACTATTTTACCCTACTGCCAAGACAGTATGACGGTAGGGGGTAGGGGCAAGGGGATGGTTGTTTAGTTGGTGGCGTTGGGGCTTTCTCAGGCATTGAAAACAAGTTATGTGCAGAGTAGAACAGCGCAAACAGAGACACAAATCAATTTAACGATGCACTAGCCCAGTTCGAGAACTATAGCAGATCGGCTACGACTGGACAACATCAATACACACATGGATATCTACACTCACATTCACATTCACATTCACATTCACATCAATAGCAATCGCAAAATGCGACGCTTCATTCAGTAACAAAAGAGTAAGAAGGAGAGGACCGACTATGGCTACTTGAGCTTGGACTTCCTGTTGTCGCGTCATTATTGTCCATCATCATTTCCATTCGTAATGAGGCTATGGCTACTAAAATGAAGTCGATCTTCAGTTCATTTAGATGCCGGCACAAAGAGCACAAAAATCAACCAGAACACACAGGCCAAGGCACTACACAAAGTGTGGTGGTATTAAAGAACCGTGTAGCACATCCATAGAGCGGGGGTTGTTGTTGTCGTTGAGGTTTTTGGGGGCTGTCGCACGATTCTGGCCAATGGAATCAGCTGTGACAATTTCTTGCCACAAATCTACCAAACGAAAAAAAAAGAACTGGCATAATGTATCGTTGGCTCGTCGCGGGCAAAGCTTATGTACAACATTTACTATGTTCGTTGACATTCTTCGCGTAATTCTTTAATTTCAATTGCATGCAACGATAGAGACAGAGAGCTGCAGCTCCTCCTTTATTGTAGTGTTGTTGTTGGTGGTGGTGATGGCAGTGGCAACAATTGTCGCGACATTTTTCTAGGTAAAACTCACGATCAATTGGCGACACGCTTCTTCTTGGCAGGCCCAAACCTGTCGACAGCCTGCGTGAGTTGTAGCCCCGAGTCTGCAGCCTCCAATCTGCAGTCTTCAGTTCCACTGCACTCTCAGTTCGCTGTCTCCATCTCCATCTTTATCTCTTTCTCTCACTCCCTCTCTCTCTCTCTCTCTCTCTCTCTCTCTGTCTATGTCTCCTTCCTTCTCCTGTCTTCTCCGTCTACTACATCTGCGACCCGCAATCCGGTCCTACAGCATCGGCGCATCTGTTGTCGCATTGTTCTATACGTCAGCAAAGCAACAGCAGCAACAACAGCAACAGGAACAGCAACAGCAACAGCAACAGCAGCAACAGCAGCAGCAGTAACAGCAACAACGGCAGCAACAGCAGCGATAAAAGTGTTTATCATGTTTGCAATTATATGCTAAAATTGTAATTGCAAATGTTTGCCTAAGCTGTAAAGGGCTTTACTTTCAGCTAGACGTCAGTAGCAACAGCAGCAACTTCAGCCTGTGTTGCATCTACAGCATGTGAAACCGCAGCAACATTAACAGCAGCGGCAGCAGCAGCAGCAGCAGCAAATGAGACTCACTTTGAAGTGTTTCGTTGTTTAAATGGATTTCTTAAACGGTTCTACTGAAGATATTGTATTTACCCTTTCTCAATGCTGAGAACCGGATGTGAAAGACTTAGGCTTTGACTTTAGCATTCGGTTCACTTGCAAGGTGTGAATCTTACCATAACTCTATACTTCCCTTTCTCTCTCTAGCTCTATCTTTGTCTTTCTCTGTCCCTAACTCTCTATCTATCTCTAGAATTTAATTTAAGTAGTTACACACTTTTCTTGCACACAAAACCATAACGTAACGGTTTACTCCGAAGAGATTATTGACGGTTTATCATTCGGAATTTAAGACAAAAAAAAAGAAGAATTTTTGTGGTTAGTTTTTTCCAATTTTATTTGAATGAGCTATAAAATAATTTATAATTTTCAAACTAATAATTTCAGATGTTCTTTAATATAAATTACAAGCATTCCAATAAGATACAAAGCATTTTTGTTGCGATTTTTTTTTAACAAAGTTTTTTGCAGTTTTTATATTCAAAAATTTTTAATTATAATATATATATATATTTTTTTTTATATATTATAAATAAACGTAAGTTTTACAGCAATATATAAGGTAATAGTACAAAACCAATTTGTATGCATTGTTTAATTTCCGCTGTCTCACATTTTGATGAATTATTAGATAAGAATATTCATGATAATCCAAGAAAATGAAAATGTGAGAACCCTATGAAAAGGTAACATAATTGAAGAGGCTAGTTAAGCAAAAGTGTTGAGTTGTTCCTGAGTGTTTTCAAGTGAGATTACGGATTGTGATTGTGATGGTGATAGTGATTATGGATTTTGAGTGGTAACGTGGTGGGCGCACCTGAAAGTGAGGATCCATGCATCATGTAAGCAATGTGATGCCATAAATTTATCAACTGACCTCAGAGCTGCATCAGCACTCCATCAAAAAAACAAAAAATAAAAGAGCTTGGCACTTAATGGCTTTTGTTGTTGTTGTTATGTGCCCACCCAAAAAAGGCCATGTAATATAGATAATGCTCATCATGATGAAAATAATAATGAATGAATGACTGAATGCATACAGACCTGCTGCAAGTGGCGTACTCTGTACTCACGCCAGGCAGAATCTTGCATCCAAAGTGCAGCTAATTTAAGGAAATGCTTACTCAACGTAATACTGTCAACGACACCAACAGCTCAGAGCCCAACTCATCTGGACTGAACTGAACTGAACTGAGCTCAACTAAACTGAGCAGGGCGCTCAAGTTGATGTTGAAGTTGGCGCTGAGAGTAGCATGAGACCTGGTAGTGTCATCACATCATCTGCCTCATGTCTTTTGTCGTCGTCTCTCATGTCTCATCTCTGTCTGTATCTGGTCTGTCGTCTGTCTCTTGTCCGTGTGTTGCCTACACCAATATGGAGGCGTTTGTGCTGCAGCAACGCGTGGCGTTCGCGTACACTTTTGGATGTCAAGCAAATTACATATATATGATTTTTATGTGACAAATGAGCTTAAGATGTTGTCGTTGATGGGGCACAGTTCAGTTTTTAGTTTTTGGTTGTGCTTTGCTATGTTTTCTCTCGTTTTGAATAAAATAACACATCCAACTAGAGATGACAATGTGATGGGGTTTTACTTACGAGATACTCATATTATTAATCATTAATTATATCATTAATATATAAAATATGATATACAGTGAAAAAGAGTAAATATTAATAATGTATAGATTATTGGACATATAATTCAAGATAAAACAATTTGGCATAAAGCCAACTTTATAAAACTAGATATTAAAGGGGATTGCATATAAAAATACATATATTATACCACTATGGTTTCAGAATATATACTTTACATCTGTACAAGCTTAGAAGTTCACAAGTTCATTTTACCATACTATAGTAAGATAAAACAGTACATTTAAATTAGGTAATCCTTGTAGTTAATTTATATCTCTTATTCCGAAAATGTTGTTGGTACCTTTCCTATATAATCCAAGAAAAAATATCGCTTCAGACTCACACCTCTAGACTGTGTTTATTACAAGTTGAACTCTGAGTTTAGAGTTTTCTAGTCACACTCACGCACACGAACCTATTGACACGCTGACACATATCGTAGTGTGTTTTTAAAGTTTTTATTTTTAGTTTTTTTTTTTTAATTCCATCTGCTTTTCCATTTAGTTTTTATGATTTTTTGTTGATTTGCATATAAATGCCGAACATGTGTTACGCCCGCGCTTCTTCGTCTACAACTTCAATTTAATCATCATCATTGTGGGGGGTTTTCAAAAACATTTGATGAGGAATGAACGGGTTGAGCAAAAGTGAGAGTAAAGGTCTTTTAGATCGGGCGTGTTACCTACTGTCAATAGGTTTTCAGCTATTTCTTTGGTCACATTGATTTATTTCTCTCTAACCCAGTTATCTATGCATTTGTGTGTCTATCTTTTACGATGTGTTAACTTCGAGGTAGGTGTTTATCGTATTTGGCAGTTACATGCATGCAACTCGACATTCCGTCCATGATTTAACCGCATTAAAATAGCTTCAGATTGCGTGAGTGCATTCATTGTCTCTCATTCACCTTACTCGAAGCATTCATTCCCATTGTCCCACTGTCATAAGCAAAGCGTAACACGATCACCCGCAAATCTCGAAGTGTGCGTCTAACTGGGTGCAGGGTAGTCCATTGAAAACCTGATGCAATCGTTAAATTTGGCAAATATGGTAAGAGCGACAATGTGACTGAGTTGCCAACATGTTGCAGCAAATATCTTTCAGATTTCCAACAAAATATCTAGAGTATCTGCCATAGAATCTGTCACATTGGCATGCCTTCACATACATTGTATCTTTAGGTATCTTTCGAGAAATTATAGAACCTGTAAATGGCTTTGATTTGTAGTTTGCTAACTGAATATGTGAACATAAATATAACCAAATTTTATTATTGCAGGTAACTTTTGTAAGTTATTCCCTGAAAGTTAGAATGGATTATTCATTTATTTGAAAAATCTAAACCAATCTCAGATGCATGCATCAAAAATAACTTGACTCGAAGTCTTTTCGCCCATGGTAATCTAACATTTCGACGCAAAGGCAACGCATATTTGAACTTTAACCTGCGGCTTATTTCAGGGTTGACATCTCAAATTCTGCACAGACACACACAACCATGTATGATTAGTTGTCTCTGTGTGTGTGTGTGTGTGTATGTGTGTTTGACTGTTGTAAATTACAGGCAACTCATTAAGTTGAACAAGTGGCAAGATGCACATGCTTAAGCCATGGCCATAAACAACCATTTATCTGGCCATATCAACAGAAGAGCACAGGCCCATGGAAAACTATGCAGAAATTCCATATGCGACATTATTCTCATAAGCGCAGCTGAGAGCCTATTAGCTAAGCCAACAGACCCAGGCACACGCATCTCTTCACTTCGTACTCCATGCTCCAGGCTCTGTATCTATGTCTTTACTGCTCGCAGTGTGTGTCTGTCTCACTCGGTGTCGCTGTCTTGGGCGCTGTGGCTTGGAGTGACCATAAATCACAGTGACGACGAAGCGACTAATTAAAAAATCGACACGCTAAACTGGCAAAAGACAAAATTAACATTTACTCGGGGGCCTGAGTAGCGGGAGGGGCGAAAAAACACCCGCCGACAGACATCAAGCCAACACAGATGCGAATCAGCTAAACCAGAGAGACAAGAGATCGTTGAGACGGAGTGAAAGATCTAGAGGCTGTGGGACAGGAAACAGTGCTACAGGCGCTTCGTCAATCGAACTGATTGCTTTTGTCTTCTGTACGATTTTTCTTCTCGTTTTCAGTTTTTTCCTTTTTGTTTCAGCTTGTCTCTCTCTTGGGATCTTTGCATTTGTTTGTAGTAGGATCGAACAAGTTAAAATAATCGACAATAATGTCAACAAGTTTTTGCGTAAATTTACTCTGCACTCTTTTTACAGGATGAATCTGAATCTGGTTGTATATTTCGATCTGATCGGTTGGCTTTTGGGTTGGCGTGCAGGTGATCAATGTATTGCGATTGAACTACAGCAACCGGAAAGAACAACTCAAAGTATAACTACGATTTAAGCGCCCAAGGTGCACTGTGAAAAATTTTATAGATCTATAATATAATTTTGGTTGAAGATGAATAATAAAAAGTGATAGATAAATTATATATAATAACAGATATGAGTTGTTCTTCAAATTGTAAACAGTGGAGCAATTCGTGTAAATTTATCACCAAATTGGAAGTGCAGCTAACGCACACTTCTCTCTGTGTATTCATACAATAACTATGTCGCTTATATAGTTTATAGCTGTCGAATTCACCCTCTGGCTTATGCTCCTTTTGCTTTAGCCCGTATCTTGGACTAAAGACGAGGCTGCGTCATCAACGCTCAGTGCTGATGGCATTAATTCGATAATGCATAAAAATAAGGAATACGCTTCATTGGACTCTAATTGCTAAAAGCAAACAAAAACAACAACAATTCGTATAAACACTGTGAAGATGACAACGACAGTTGAAACAACCTCAGTCTCAGCTGGGCTCTCAAGCGAGCCAAAAGGCCGAGACTAAAATGAAAACTGAGGACTGAGACTGAGACTGAGACAAAGAGAGAGAGAGACACAGACTCGAACTGAGACTGGAACTAAGAGTAAGACTGAAGCAGGAGAGGCTTAAAGCTGTGCTACAAGTGCATTTGATGGGCCGTGGCAGTAGAAGCCCTGGGCCCCTGATCCCTCCCCTGCCATTGGTCGGCGGCAGCGGGCGGATGATCGGCGACTGCCCCAACAACGTTGCGTGTAATTAAAACGCAAACTTGCATCCCAACCACACAGCTTAACCTCTCTCACTATCCTGTCTCTGGCTATATAGATTGAAGAGTCGAAACCAGAGAGCTAAGAACGGGCTTAAGGGGGTCGCCTCAAGTAGGTGAAAGACGACTTAGCCGGGCGCTGGCTGATTTCTTGAAAGATTTGTAAACGTAAACGTAAACTTTCGAAAAAGCAAAGAAATCAACCAGAAGTAAATATCGACAGACCAAAGAAAAATTAAGAAAAACCTAAATGAGTTAAAAATTCCACACAAACTGCGTGAGAAGTTGCCGCCAATCGATGCAGCAGCCCAGGCCAGAGCTAAAGCCGGCAGGTCGTACGTTTTAGTATTGGTTTTTATATTTTTTTCCCCATTTTTTTTTTTTTTTTTCACTGTCTTGACGTTGGGTTTTGCGGCAAGCGAGGCAACAAACAACGTTGCATTTATTGATCGCCGCGTACCGATTATTGTTTAAACTGTTTTCAATGCGTTTACTCTGTGTAAATATTATTTTTTCCCATTTATGAGCTAAACTCCTCTTCGGTTGGACCCTCTGTTGCCTCTGCATTGGCCATGGAACGTAATTCCCACTTTGATAGTTTCCACTCGCCCAGACACTTTGTCTGTCTGTCTATATGTCTATGTCTGACGATCGTATTCGGCTGTTGCTTTATTGCGTTGGCGAGCAGACAAATCGTAATTTGAAAATCCAATCGATACAAAATTGAATATCTTTGCAGACGGAGGCATCAGCCTCATTAAAATTGTGTCGCTTATTGACTGTATGAAGTGATCAGATATGAGGTATGTGTGATTTGTGATATATGAATCTGGAATGTTAAAACGAGTATTGTATTGTCGGATAAGTTTTAGAATGATCGTCAATCTATACTTACAGTTTCTATTATATATCTATTCTGAATTACTAGTTAAGGATGGTATGCTCTTATTAAAACCATTTCAATTAAGATTGAAAGTTGGTAGTTACAAACATCGATAACTCAATCGAGTGTCTCCTTCTTTCTCTCCTTCTTTCTCTCTCTCACTTTCTGAGAAGATAAATGGATATGTGTACATATGTCTGGCATAGTTGGATGAACATGCGCAGCACGCCATGCTCAATTCGTATGGCGAACATTTGTAGACAAGCGCCATCTAACGGCTTGGAGTTGGGCTGCAGTTGGAGTTGTCTCCAGCCAGGAGGCGCTGCGTGCGACTCGAGTGGACATGCTGGGCGCGACAAACTGCTAAAAGATCAAACGTTGTTGTCACAAGGTGTAAAGCGGTTAAACACGATGATGTTGATCAACACGATCATGATGATGATGGAGTTGATGAACATCGAATCGAAACATTATTATATTCATGATGATGCGGGTGCACGTACTCTGTACATTTCGTTTGGATTTTGTGGCTAAGAAATTGTCAGTAGGTAAAGACGTCTTTAGCTGTGCCCCATCGTTACGATGTTGTCCAGTTGGAGATGTTGGTCTAGTCATACACACGCAGACACTCCTTCTGTGCACCAAAGTTATATATGACCATATAGATCTGCTCTAATTAATAGTCTACATAGTTTTTTGCACCTGCGTGGAAATTTGTTAACTTTACTTTCAGTTTTCCAATCGTTCACAAATCAAATAAAAAGAAGAAAAATTTTTACAAAAAATACAACACATAAAAAACTGATGTACAATTTTTATGGCAATACGAATGAACGGTACGTGCGTTTCGGTTGCAGTTGCAGTTGCAGTTTCAATTGGAATTACAGTTCCATTTCCAGTTCCCGCTGCACACATAAACACAAAACTCGTTGGCCCAGCTCTATTATTAATTTGTATGATATAATCGGTTTTGAGGTCTTCAGCCTGGCTGGCATCGGGTATAGAGGAGGCGTATGTTATTTCATTTTTTTTTATGCTCAATTCGCGCTTTTGCACTGATTGATGGAAATCCATATGAAATGTTAAAATGCTATTAAAGTCATGTAGCGCGCGTTTTGATTGCCTCTAATAAGCGTAATGGAACTTAAGTTGACTTTAATTTGCCACATGTTTATGGGCATCGATAATTTTCATATACATTTTTATTGTTTCTTTTGAATTTATTACGGAAAGTTCCTTTAAAGATAGCAAAGGAAACATTTTTGCATGCAAGTTGTCTTAAAATAAAAAAAGAGTAATGTAACATTGTAACAGATGCCATCAAACTGCATTAAGGATTTATTACAGATCAGACATCAGACATATATATATATTAAAATTATTCAAATAATATAAATAAATCATACATACTTAATTAAATCTATTTAAGTTTAGCTATAGTAAGAATTTAAAGTAAAAGATACAATGTTAATGTTTTAGATACATTTATTATTTCAGAATCCAACACAGCTCTAAAAATTATCTGTTGCTAGTCATCATTATACTTATCTAATCATTATACTTGTCTAAATTGCATTTTTATAAAAAATTATATAAATATTTTAACACCTGCTATAATGATAATTGTGTTGACAGTGTGGTCGAACCATCACGGAGTTGATTAAGTTACAATGGATAGCAAATGCAATCTCTACTTAGCTTAAAGCGCACATAAATCTAGTTAGCCAACTTGATGTTAGACAGAAGGCACTAAGTTTAAGGCGCTATTGACCATGTTTGTGTGGTAACACTAATTGGATATTCACACTTGCGCACATTTGGGGCGGTGTAAATGAGCCCGACTCAATGGGGAATGGGAATGAGAAATGGTCGGAAAAAAGCGCCACTCCCAAAATAGGTAACTTGTAAGCGCCAAGAGATACGCAAAACCATTCAGAGTCAGCAGCAGAAGTAGCAGCAGCAGCAAGTGCATAGTGCAGTTTATGGCCATAATGGAAAAATGGTAACAAAGACTTGGTAACAGAGAGGGATATGAAGCGAGAGCTGAGACCCAAAAATAGGCATACCAATGTGTACGCATGCGCGGAATTTATGGTGACATTTGAGTGATTCGCGCAACGTGTCATGAGTTTTCTTTTCAGTCTTGGGTCTCAGTCGCAAGTTCGCAGTGTAAAAGCCAATTAAATTGGTACAGAATTGGAACATTGTTCAGTCCCAGTCTGATCTGTGTATCTGTGTGTGTGATGCGACTGCCTGACTTATGGCCCAGCAGCATGTAATTGCATGACGCAGACATTTCCAGTTTTGCCGTTTCAACTCTGCCGATTATCCTCAGCTGCTGCTGTTTTTATTTTCATTTTGTGCGATATTATACAGATTCCAGAATCCAGGGCTATATGCCACAAACTCACATAAGTGGCACAGAAAATTAGCGTAATTTTCATTCAACGCCGACGCAAGCAGCCGACGCAATTGGACAAGTGTCAAAGTGAAAGAGAAGCGAATTCACTGGCACAGGTTGAAATTCCTGTGAAATGCATACAGAGAGCTTACCGGCACTCACTCTCCCTCATCGTTCCCATCATCTCCCTTCTTCTCACTCTCTCTCTCTCTCTATCTCTCTGCCTTTGCATCTTCCTCTTCATCAAGCATCTCAGTCAGTCGGCTGCGGTCACACACTTTCTGATCTTTGTGTGGCGATAAGAGCCAGGCACGACCCCTTTTGAGCATATGGCACACATAACGATTATTCCATATTTACTTATTGTACTTATTGCCCGATCCCAGGACTTGACCACTAAACTCTCAGCAGCACAACCAGACTCGATGTCCAAGTCAAAGTTAGAGCTAAAGTCGGACTTGCAGTTGGAGTCGGAGTCCGAGTCAGGCATATTATTTGCGCGATTAAATTGATCGCGGTTGGCTTTCTGGCTCTCTTTACGCTTTTCGAGGCTTTTAAGAGTTGGGCGCTCTGACTCCTACTGTGTATATAGGTATATATGGTATATGTGGTATATACATGTGCAAGTTTGAGTGCGTGCGTGTGTGTGAGTACGCGTTCGAGGCTTCTGCAGCAGTCAACTTCACGCTTCGCTCAAGCATCACCAAATAAATTTCATTGAGCGTCCCTGCACAGTGTGCCAAATCAATTGAAAATTAATGCAAAATTAATCTATAAATTAAAATTTAATTTTTTCTTAGTATTTTATGTGAAAATTGTAATGTAAATGAAATATTTTTCGTTATTATTATTAATATATGGTTGTTTCATCAATTTATTTATTACTTTATTTTATATTATGATTATTTTTCCATATTTAATGTTATAATATAAATATAATGTTATGCTTCTATTGCAACCACTCAATAAAATATATATATAAATATCAAAAATTTTTATTCAAATAAAGTAGCTTTCGGTATTTTTTATAACTCAAAAGTAAAATATAAATCGAATGAAATAAATTGATACAAAAAATGTATATATATTTTTTTAAATTAAAATAAAATATTATTTCTTTTTTTTCTAATTTTTGTATTTACCTAATATAATTGGAGCCACTGTAACAGCCAGAGGCAGCTCAGTTTTGTGTGATCCATGGCAATGTGCTGCCGTTGCCGCAGCTCCTTGTGCCGGGGCACATTCCAAGGTACTTTACCTTTACCTTTGCCTTTACCTTTACCTTTAGATTTAGCTTTAGCATAGCGCTTACCTTTGTGCCTTTAGCTTTGGCTTTAGTTGTGCGCTTTAGTTTTACCTTGGCATTTTTAGTTTTTGAGCGTTGAACGTTGAGTGCGCTGAGTACACACCGAGTGAGTGCGCTGCATGCCACAGCGCATGCTTCATCTGTTGCATGTAGTTACCGCTTTCATGGCTAAGTGGTTGCCTGGACATGGTCATCTTATTTCTTATTTCTTTGTCTTCTACTCTGCTGTCCGCGCTGTCCTCCACGATGCTCGATGCTCTCTCAGTCTTTCGTTTCTTCGATCATTGGGTCTTTCGGTGTTTCGGTCTTTTCGGTCGTCATCCTTTTGGGCCGTGTTCCTTTTGCTGTTGCGTGTCACGTACAAGCAATTCGCATGTTTCAAAAATGCTTTGGACATGGCCCTCTGTTTGCCTCGATGCTGTTGGTGCTGTTGGTGGCTTTTTTTTGGTTATAATGTTTTTTAGGTGGCTTGCAGCAGCCACACATTGCTACGCTTTGCCTTGGGTATATATATATATATATATATATATATACGTATATATTTTATACTTTTCGGTTTTGATAGTCGCCGTCAACTTGGACCCGGCTGCGTTATGCATTCTGGGCGCGGCAGTTTGTTGTTGTGTGGCAAACGGGGGCAGGACACATTGTGGTGCATGGTTGAGTAGAGTGTAGGCTGTGGTCTGTGGTACATACTTGAGTGCATACTTAAAAATAAATGTTAATTCTTTTATTTATTTCCTTTGTCAGATTAAACGGTTTAAAGGTTACAATGCATCCTACCGATAACTCTTAAGGCATCCTCGGCACTTCTCCTATAGGGTTTAGACACACTGAGCTGCCGCTGCTGCTGCTGTAAATCAGTCACGATCACATATTAAGCGACGAAGCTGCTAAGAAATAATTTACTTAATAGCCAGGTCATTCGGTGCAATAAGCAATAAATATTGAATGAAAGAGTAGACTAAGGTTACACTTAGGGAAGAGAAACATAATGGCAATGTTTTTGCAACGAATTTCTAATACTTCGGTATATATTTGTTTAAAATAAAAAACATTTAAAATTTAAAAATATCCAAAGACCGAAATCACTGACGTTTACTTTTTTCAGGTATCTTCTTTTTATATATAGCACACGCTCGTCTGCTGACCTTCCTGTTGGTCAGCTGCTCTAACACGTAGCAATTAAAACACTCTCTCTGTAGCACTGATATACCTGGCAGATTGTCAGATTACCAGGTTGCTGCAAAAGGAAGGAAGATGGAAATCCCTTGGGGCACAGCGCACACACCCAGTGCAGACAGATAACAGTTCTCACGCTGCGTCTGCTTACCTTTGGTTTGACCAGCGACAAAACCAGTACACATCAATCTGCTGGTGTCAACACCCCAACTGGCGACATGCTCCTGCTCTCTATGAGCTCAAGTTGCAGTTGCAGTTGGAACTACAGTTGAAGTTGAAGTTTGTCGAGGAACTGTAGCGAACGAGACTGGTTACCACCAACTGCTGTGCTCCTGTTGACGTGCGATGCCCTAAAAGGATATTGCACTCCTATTGACTTGTTAATGTGATCACTTTAACTGACCCAAATATAGTCAAACGTTTCAATTTGTGGAACGCTTTTGGGCAATTGATAGCCATGCAGCAGCACAAAAGTCAACCACGCTCAACTCACTCTAACTTCAGCTCAAACTCTGTCTGTCTGTACATCTGTCTGTAGGTCTGTCTGTCTATCTGTATGTCTGTCTATGTGCCTGTCGGCCTGTACCCACAGAAGGTCTGCAGTGCCAAACGCAGTTCATCGTCACCAGTGAGCAGCGCGTAACGCGGTTGTAGTTCGCCTTAGGCCTTAGGTCTGTCTTTACTTTTTATTCGCAGTCTTTCCGACTTCAGTTGAGCTGAGTTGTAGGTAGCTTGGTTGGCTCACTGGGCACCCGGCAAGTAGTTGGGTAGATGGGTAGTTGGTACTCTTGTCTAAGATCGTCTGACGCCAGTTGACAGATTGCCCCGAGGCTAAATGTCGCTGTCTGTATTTGGATTTGTATTTGGGATTCACTGAGTGTTGATGAGTCAGTGATATGGCTTTAGTTGGATAATGGAAATAGATATTACTAAGCATCTCTCTCTTCAAAAGTGCACAGATGATATGCTACTCAAATTGGATACGTTTTTGCTGCATCTTTAATATGATACACTGAGACTGATTACTAAGGTGAAATACGCTTGCACGTAGTAATCTTATAATATTGATGAAAGTTTTTATTTACTATAGATAAAATTAAAACTGTTTTGCATATGTAGACGGTACTAGAAGAAGGATTTTAAGAGTTTATAGTTATACATTTAATAACCACATATGTTATATGCTTCATGTTACTGAACTACACGCCCGTCTATCCACAAAGTTTTCGTCTATAGATATGCATTATGATCCTTGAAGGTCTTCCCCAAAAGGAATTTACTTATTCCAGTATTTAACAAAATGAAAGTAAAAGTAAAGCAACTTATTGGTTGAGATTGTAAGTGAATGAAGTGTGATTATTGTTAGTTTAGCTTTGGTTGTGCCACAACTTTAAATGCTTCAAATTTATTGGTAAAATAAGAAACAATTTGTATCCTAAGCATGACCATAAAATGTTACCAACGCTGGCAAACATATTACCAGAACATGACCAGGCCACACGCTATGCCAACGATCATTGATCATCGGTAAGATTTGCCAACATTATATTGAAACATTAAGAGTTTCAATAGGATGTACAACCCAATCACAGAAGGAATGCCATTGGACAGACCCGACAGTACAAATCGAACAGAACGAATAGAGTGAACAGGGCAACAACGAAGTACAACATCATTGAAGACTTTGTTAAAACGCATTTCATTAACCTGCTGCAGCCGAAAACATATTATGAGGCAACGTGAGGCGCAACATGTTGCATGGTTGCTTGGATCGTCTGTGTGCTCATCTCTAAGATTATGAGAAGTACCATTCGCTGTTGCGTATGTACTATATACATATATATATATGTATATATTTATATATATGTGTGTGTATCTGTATGCTCGCTTCATCTTCAAAGGCCTCAAATGCAGTCAAGTTTGCAATCAGGTTGCGACGATCAACAACGCAGTCAGTGCCATCAGAGAGTCCACAGACGACGCCAACAACTACAACCCAAAAGATATAGCAGCCGAAGGAACCTTAACCCAACTGCAATACGGCTCATGCTCAGCATGTGCAAAAGTCAAGTTTCAGCCAACAGATTTGTTGCCACAAACTTAAGGGCTTCAAAGACCATAGAACATACACAACCAGTGTTAGTGTGTTTCTGTGTTTGTTGGTGTTGCTTTCCCGTATGCTGCGTGTGCTTTATAGGTGGTCATTATCACGACTTTGCGTCCTCTAAGGCCCTGGATTGCGTTGCCTAAACTGCAGCAGCATTCGGAATGCGCAAGTTGCTGATGCCGAGATGATGAAACGCTGCAATCTTTCAGCTTATGCTGCGAAAATTCTATGTGCATCCTCATAATTATACTCTACAAAATCTATAATTCGATTAGAAACCCACAAATTTGGGCATAGGAATCCATGAGAAGAATTTCAGGTCTATGCAATTAATAATATGCGCCTTCTTGGCAAATGCTGTTCATTACGTAAAATAAATTTTAGGAATTTGTTTAGGGCTTTTAAATTGTATGTCAATATTTTAAGGGTTTTTTAAATTATAATTTTAAAAATAATATTAATTTTTTATAACAAATATTTATAATGCCGAAAATTTTATAAAAAAATCTATTTGATTAATTGCATATTTTATAATTTAATTTAAGCCAGAATATGTTGCCTAGTTTCAAATATATAAATTACGCATACGACCCGTTGATCATTGAAATCAATCTTAAAACCAAACTGCTTGTGTTAGGGTATATAGAACTCACACAGAAATTATGGCTTGTTGTGGTTGTTGTTGCGGGCAAAAATCTCAGCAGCAGCAGGAACAGCAGCAGCAGCAACAACAACAGCAACTACAGCAGCAGCAGCAGCAGCCCAACCGCATTTTCAACTGCTGTTCTACTTAATTTGCCTCTGCGTGCGTTGCCGATTTGAATGAGGATGCAGCGCCAGTTTCAAGAGAAAGAACGGCAAAGAGAGAGAGAGCGAGAGATAGAGAGAGAAAGAGAGAGGGAGAGAGTGAGAGAGGGACAGGGAGCAAGCATCATCTGCTGACCGTCTGCGTCTGAGGTGGAGCAGCAACAACAATTACCGCATTACCGACGCGCGGTTGACTGACTGACTGCGGCTGAGGCAGAGCATCCACAGCTGAGGTTGTTGGCAAAGGTACAGAGTGAAAGGGAGATAATGGAGTTGGGGTAGGGGGTGGCATCGTGACACGGTGGCGGTGGCGGTGGCGTAGTCCGAGTTGACTTCTGCGCCACTTTTGCTGGGGCCGCGGCTTGGTTTAACTTATTTGATTTGTTTATGCAGATTAAATGCAAACGATCTTGATAATGACATTAACCGACAGAAGAAGAAGACGACAGGCAACAGGCAACACGAAATGAGAGAAGCTGAACAGAAATCAAGAGAGAGAGAAAGAGAGAGAGATAGATAGTGACAGAGAGAGAGAGAGAGATGGAACAGTGGCAGCAACTCTGAGCAATGGGAATGGACTGCGGCTTTTGGGATTGGGGACTGTGTTCTCTGGATTGTTAACTTGACAGCTTTTGAAGGCATTTTCGTGAGCTCCGCACTGCAATCGTCATGCAGCGTGCAACAGAAGTGAAAGAGTATCAGTTAGTTGTTGCAGTTGTAGCCGTAGTTGTTGCTGTTGCAGACGCTGCTAAGCCAGAGACAGACAACAAGTCGACTCTTTTTTTTATTCCTGTTTTGTTTTTTGGTCCATTATCGGTTTGACCCAGCGCCGCTTTTTGGTCAATGTGCTTAAAATTAATGTCCGTATACAAAAAAAAAGACGCGTCTGAACTTTTTCTGACAAACTTAGGCTAATACTCGCTCTTAGTCGCTCTCTCTCTCTCTCTCTCTCTTTCAATCTAACTAATTAGTTGAAGAGAAAAAAAATGCATTATTGAGCCAATGTCGCTGCTAATAAGACAAACGTTGCTGCTCATTAAAATCCCTAACCATACAGATCTCACATCTTGGCAAAACTCGATATGATTGTGCGTGAATTGCAGCAAAACAGAGAAAAAAAAAACGTATAACATTTGCTGGAATGAAAGATGGAAAAAAATTCAAGCGGTCTTTAAGCATTGGCCATAAACAAAATGCCAACAAGCAATTAACATTAAGCATTTAAACACTTTGGCTTTATTATACAACAGCATTACGCCTGAGCGTTAAAAATCAGCATAAAATTGCCCCACCAACAAATCGCTGCCTTTAAATTGCAATCTTTATAAGCAGCAAAAAATATGTACGAAATAAAAAAGAAAATCTGAAATGAATATCTGCCATATTTTTATGTTCGACACATGCTCACAGTGCTTCCGTGACGTTCCTCGTTTTTTTTTTCCCAGTGTTGCATTTCAATTCGATTCGAATTCTATTGGTATCTCTTGGTCTATAGGGTACATACCCAGTGGTTGTGTGCATTATCATTTAGCGACTTTTTTTTGCGACTTTGCGTTTACGTTTCCGGTGCAGAGAGTCAAAATTAATCAACAGCTTCATGGTTATCGTGTTCAATATCATCATCGGACAACTGGACAGCTCTGACAGACAGGGCCCACAGAAGAGTCAGCGACCGCAACAGCAGCAGAATCGATCGAAAAGAAGTCTCATCATAATTATCGTCGGCTTGGGTTTTTTTGTTTTTGTTTTGCTTTTGTTTTAACTTTTGCTTTTTATGCTTTAGGTGGAAGATGAAAGGATTTATTTTTGCAAAGGACTTTTTTGTGAAGCTTAACTTAATTATGTGTTGCCGTTGCAACATTTTTTTTCTTCAAATTTAATATAAGGCTGTCTTGTCTATATTATTAGATAATTTAATGCAGTTTAAGTTTCAAATATGTTATTATATAATCAAATATTTTTACATGAAATGAGATTGTATTTTATAGAGTTTCAAATTAATATAGTGGGTAAAAGAATTATATTTCAATTTGTATTAATCTTTAGATTTAGTTTCTTGAATACATATTAAATTGATTTAAACTTTATACTATTGATAGTTTCCGTTCGGAAAACGCATCTGCTATAAATTGCCAACAAGATTTTAATTTACATTTTCACATCGCAATACAGCTGCGAACTGACTTATATCCTAGGCGAATGTACAGGCATAATAATCTTTGTACCCGCACCAAAATCGAATAAAACTGAAGGAAAAAATAAAACAAAAAAAAAAACGGAAAAGTGAAAGCTCTCGGGACACAGTTATTTGAAATCAACTTAATGCCTGCATTTCATCTTCATCTTCGACAGAAACAAACTGCAAACCGACAGGCAGATAGATACACGGACCCACAGACAGGCGGACGAATGGACATGTGGACACGCGGACAAGTGGATAGACAGACAGACCAACAAGACTCACAGTTATTGAAATTCAATGTAAATCTATGGTGATATGTCATACAGGCGTAGAAAATGCGCCAAAGACTCAAGACTCGCGACTCTCGATACAGAAGACTGGGGGACTGTAGATCTTGTGGAGTCACACTGGCTACGGTACGGGGCTTGGAGCCAGGAGACAGGTGCTTTGGCGCTGGCCACGCTTCCCACCAAAAAGAGTCAAGCAAATTTTTGTTGTGCAAAACGAAAGGCAACAGTGCACGTCATCGATATATTTTGTAAATGCATTAAATACGACTACTTGTGTATGTATTTAATTCAAGACTTTTTTTTTATTTTGGCCAAAACGAAACGAATCCAAAGTATTAACGATAGCTGGAACAGGTTGCTGCTGTATATCGTATGGTATCGTATCGTATCGTATCGTGCCACTTGTTTGTTTTTCTGCCGCATTGCAAAACTTGTCAAACGCAAACGCAATCGATACGAATATCAATCAAATCCATAGAAAAAACACAAAAAAGAAAAGACTTACAAATAGTAAATAAAATGAGCTACAACGAGTTTCAAATAAAGAGCATATTTTTCTTCTATTGAAAGCCGTTGACAACCGTAGGCAGTCAACACGAAACGATCCCAAATCAATAAACTGAACATTTATGCATATTATATCGAACAGATCGCTCCAGCGACGGCAACTTGGTCTATAACGACATCTGAAAATCCGGAAGCGATAAATATTTTGTGACTGTGCGCTACCTTTATTTGTTCGATTTGTTACGTTCCATTTGATTGTGTTTTCTATATACCCTGTATTTTATTAATAAGCGAACGCGTTCTTATCATCTTCGATTTCTATGTGTGGATCAGAAGAATCTGATGTTCAGTTATTCTAGAATAGTATAATATGTAAATGATATTCCGCTTTTTAAGCGGTATCTTTCAGTCGCTCCTTTTGGCATCGCTGGCACTATTTCAGTTAACTTTGTCTGAAAATTCGTTGTAAATTGTGACTCAGTCGAGGTGTCGTCCACGAGTTTTGTATTGTGAATCGTGGAACTTGGAACTTGTGGGCTTTTCTGCGTTTTCTGTGGTGCAGGTATTTAGCTGCATTTTACGTCTGTTTTGGTTTTTTTTTTAGTATTTTAATTTATATAAATTTGTGTTTAAATGCTGTTTGTCTTCGCTGCCCGTTGACTGGGGCTATTTAAGATGAGTATTTGGGTCAGCATTGGCTCATTCTGTGGTTTTCACAATCTTTTGGATTGTTCATATACTTTAGTCGTTGATTTTTTATTTTTTTTTTTTTTTAAATTTTTGCGCCGTTTTTGTTACTTTCGAACATTTTTGCAGATGCTACACAAATTAATTATGACAGTTTATGCATTTAATTATTTCTTTTTGTCGACTTCAAAGGAAGCGCCGACGGCAATAAGGAATCCATGCTAATTATGTTGTGACTCAGTCGAGAGGACTAGTCGTACAGAATGGTAGTCATAGGTAAATGTTTATATATATCATAAAAAAGTTTATCTTTTCTGTTCAATAAAAATAAGACAATGGAAAGTTTACACACACATATTATTAGGTTTTTATTATTATAACAATAAATAACAACGTGCGCCTCGGTCCTCTAGTATACTATATAATCAAAATCATTATCATTTGCAGGCTATATGTCAATGAAATCTAAGCTCGTTTAATCTTACATTTTTGAATCACTTGACACCTATATTCAGTGATCTGAACTTCTGACCTAATATATGTATTTTTAGATTTTGAAAGTTAGTGAGAAGATGCGACTTACGAGATTCAAATATGAAATTCGGACAGTTTCGTTTCGCATTCAGACATTAAGAATCTAAAAATGTTGCTCATACCAATTCGAGCTCTATTTATACTAAATATAATTTGTTTTTGTTGTGCTTATATTCCAATACACGAAAGGAATTTAACAAAAGTAGTTTTAACATTTGAATCTCTTCTAGGAGATATTCGGTAAATTTGTGTAATAGTACAATTTGTATCCAATTTGTATTTATGTATTGTTTCATATTAGAGCTGAGCAACAGATTATCAGAGAGAACCAAAAGCTTATGACAGATGAGCAAAAGCTGATAAAAGATGAATTAAAGCTCATTAGACAACAGCTATCACTTCTCATTGATAATCAAAAATCGTTGATGCCTAAGTCATATCCAAGAAACTGTGTTGATGCGACTTCCTCTACTAAAATTAGTGGGATTTACGACATTTCTCTCAATTAAAAAGGATTTACCACATTCAAAGTGTTCTGTGATGCAAACTCCCATGGAGGTGGTTGGACTGTAATACTGCGTCGGATGGATGGTAGTGTGGATTTTTATCGCAATTGGGCAGCATATAAAGAAGGATTCGGAAATGTAAGCGGAGAGTATTGGCTCGGATTGGACAAGATACACGCACTAACAGCTGACAAGAAGCAAGAGTTACTAATTTTACTGGAAGATTTCGATAATCAGAAAAGGTACGAAAGATACGAAGAATTTTCAATTGGGGACGAACTTGATTCATATGATCTGCACTTGGGAACTCCGAGCGGAGATGCGGGTGATGCCTTGAAAGTACATCTTGGTAAAAAGTTCGCTACTTTTGACAAAAACGATGACAAGGGTTGTGCCAAGTTCTACACTGGTGCATGGTGGTATCATAAATGTCATAACAGTAACCTGGCAGGCAAATATAACGACACAACCCAAGGTAAGGGTTTAACTTGGAATACATTCCGGGATAATAAATATTCAATGAAGAAAGCAGTAATGCTGATAAGAGAAAAAAAATAAAACTTTCACGTTAGCTGAAATGGCCGTAATTAATACTTTTGATAACTGTAAATATTTTGTTTCAAATTTAAAAATTGTAAAAATGTATATTTCACTATCAGTTTTTCTCCAATGATCAGTTTTAATAAACAAAATTAAATCTCAATGAATAAAAAAAAAAAAAATAATAAAATAAATTAGTATTTTAATAAAATTTACTGTCAATAATTGGTAAGTATACAATGTATATAGACTCTGTGTGTAACATACACAAAATGGTTCGATATCTTTGTGTAAAGTGGAAATGTGTAAAGCACATAAAGTTCGGTTCTTGACTGTAGGAATCCTGTATTGAACATTTTCTGTGTATTATGGTGTTTTGGTGCAGTTTTATATTAATAGTAGTCAATTGTAATGTAACAAAGATGATATTCATTATGATTAACAAATAATAACTTTACAGGGTCTGCTATGCGTTCATCTATACCGTATTATTTAAGCACAGAGTCCAACCAAAAGCCGATGTTTGAAAACAAACAATATTGCGTTTTAAATGTGCATCTTGTAAATATCTTGCATTTGACGGTTTTTCACTTATTTCAAGAAAATTTGAAAAAGAAAAACTTGTTGAGTTTGTTAAATTTGTGTTTATAGCCCTAACACATGTAATTTGTCAGCTGTAATTTGGGAAAACAAAACTGCAGGCCTTGTGCTTTGTGGGTGTATTTGTAGCTAATGCTTTGCCTACCTTTTTTTCCCAACTGACTACAACTTCCAAATAATTTGTGCCGGGCTGATGGCAAACGAAAGACAAAATCCATTAGGCACATTGTTGTGACGCCCAGCTTTTTGGCAATTGGCAATGCAAACGCTAATTGTAGGGTTCTGCTAGGTAATTTGCCAAATAACAAACTTTCAGTTTCGCTGAAGAGGCAACCACAAACAACGACTTGTGCCACAAGGCACAAGGCTCAAGAAATGAACCCACAAACTTTCACCTTTGGCAAATATTTTAAACATTACTTTTAGCAAAAAAACAAAAATCGAAAATGTCATAGTTTGAGCTCAAGCCCTTAAACAAATTGTATGCAACCTGTTGCCAAGGGGGGGAACTAATTAGCCTGTGGCACAAACAAATTTGCAGCCACATATTTACATGGCTGAGGAGCAGCCTATGCCAAAAAAAAAAAAAAAAACTCCAAAAATTGTTGATAATTTGTACTGCAAGAAAAAATAAAAATAAATAACAGACTAAATACTAAACACTTAATGCACGATAAACAATGCGACTCCAAGGCACTAGACTCTAAAGATGTTGTCGTTTTCCCTGGCAGACTTGTTGTCTGACTGTTTGCCTGACGGTCTGATCGTCTGGCGGTCCGTCGGAGCTATCAATTTGGTCTCATCAACAATAACAATATCGACGCTCTGGCTTGGGGTTTCATTAGCAAAGACAAGGCAATGCTAGTTGAGCGAGTGAAACCTTTTTAAAGAGTGAAACTGCGAGTACAGTTGACCTCAGCGGCTTGACCTCAGCTTGTAACGCCCGCCCAGCGACTGGGTTAACCAAGTATGGCAAATCAGCATGCAACACAGGTACTATAGATATATACCAAAAAATAACATACATACACTAAGGCAGAGAGCGTTAAAGTCATCGTCAGATAAGACTCAGTGTCTTAGAGCAATCTGACGCTCATCTCAGTGTTAGTTGAATTAGGCAGAGGCGGCTACTTAGCTTTTGCTCTGCTCTTAACTATCTCTCTAACTATGGTATCTGGTATCTGTTAGTTGCATCGGATAGTTACACATTTTGCTGATTTAATTTTCATGTTGCAAACGGGCAACAGCACTTACACTTCAAGTCGGGCAGCTGACCAAACCCCAGAAGACAGAAGACAGAAGATAACAACAACATTAACAACAAGAGCAACAACAACAGCAACAAGATGCTGCGTACATTTTCAGTCAATGTTGCGGCAAAGTGCATAATTGGTTTATTATTTTTATATTTTATTTGCTCTACCGCTTCCTGCCATATCGCGCGCATCGCTGAGCAACGCTCCCAGCTGTGATGCAGCTCCTCCAACTCTCACATACTATATACTATGGTATATATATATATATATATATATATACATTTTTTGTTGCTTGTTGTGGCCCTACCCTATTTGCTTTGGCTGTGCTGCACTCGTGGCACTTGATTTTCATTTCAAATCGTAGTCATCATCTGTGCCCGTACCTAGACCTGGGCCTGTGCCTGTGCTTTTTGTCATCTTTGAAGTGTGTCTCGACTTGTTTCTCTGCTCTCCGCTCTGGTCTGTTGCTCGTTGTTTTGCTGTTTTTACTTGGCTAAGCGTGATTTAAATTTTCTTTTTTTCTGTTGTCTTTTTTTTTTTTTTGATAAAATATTTTGTGCCTAGTTTTTGGTTTTATGCACTGGCTGAGTTTTCCTTTTTATCGTGCCAAGGTGTGCCATCAATGGAGTGTCGGTGCCACAACGTTTTTTCCGGCTTGTCGACCATTTCTTTAGTCTGTTTGCTTTGGTGTTTTTCTTTTTCTCTTACTCATTTTCCTTATTCATAATATGCTATTTCTTCGACTGTGTAAAAGCTAAGCAAACTAACCTAGTTGCAGATACTGTTGGGCACTGGAACTGGAACTGGGCCGTCTCCACTCCTCCCACCTAACCTTGAAATAATATGCCGAATGATATTTAAATTTATGAATTAAAATTATTACATTTTGTTAATGAAAAAATTAAATATAATATCACTCATTATTTTCTCTAAATCATTTATTTGAATTGCCCCACCAAAATCTTTCCTGATACATTTTTTTTCGCAAGGTTTTTCACATATTTTTGATAAAAGTATTGGAAAAACAGCTCTTTTTGAAAATAAATCAAATGCTTTTTGAAAATCATTTTTAGAAATATGATTTAATATTTCTCTTGTTTCGATATGTATTGGACAAATAGACTCACAAATTGGCGGTTCTTCCGCAGTACATAGACTTTCAATTTCACCTAATAATCTTTGTTCGACTATAGTATCAGAATTAATATCTAATTCCAAAAAATCTCCTC